>JADRCD010238938.1:0-10625 GCA_019843815.1 Montemys delectorum
TTTATATTTACTATAAGCCTTAATTAGCATAAGAGGTGGGCAGATATGGAACCTCTTGCTCTTATGTCTATTTCCCAACCAATAATCCCCCTACATAATTTGCAATGTTTTATTTGGGCTGCTCTTAACTCCAATTAGCAGACCCAGATGGTCATTATTTTATGACTCATGGTGGCTTCACCTTCTTTTCCTCTTGTGGTTCTTTTCTGATGCCAGAAGTCCCAGAATGCTAAACCCCATGTGTGTTTCTTCTGCCTAGCTATTGACTACTGTCTTCTCTATTCACCAATCAGAAAAAATTTGGAGACAAGGTCACATAGCATCACTTGGGTCTACCTGTAAACTCTCATGTCTCTGGGACAATCAGGCTTTGGGGGCCTGCAGTTAGCATTACAATGCATAGCAACAAACCAAACCTGCACTAGTGGAGGTCAGTGGCATCTGGTAGGAGTCAAGTTTCTGTTTAGGTCCCAGGTGTTGAAGTGATTACATCAGACTTGGCTGCAAGAACCTTTACCCATTGAGATATCGTATTGGCTCATGAAAAATCTTTTACGTGCTAGTTTGGTCCTGTGGCACTGCATATGTGAGCTTGAATGTGTGGAGGCCAGACGACAATCTTGGGTGTTATTCTTCAGGTGCTGTCCACCATTTTTTTGTAAAACAGGATTTTTGATTGACCTGGAATTGGACAGGTAGGTTTGGCTAGCTGGGTAGGGAGGACATGGAGTCTCTCTGGAACAAGTGTGTGCCACCAAAGCAGGTTTCATTATTGTTGTTACTATTATTGTAATTGGCTTCTTGTGTTTGGACTGGTTTATCATTTGAGTATCTGGCCCCATAGCTTCCCATATGAGCAAGAGTGGACAAAAAATGTCTATGGTTAACTTGTGTGTTGTCTATGATTGTACTTGAGTCTAGTGTAAAAGTGAATCAGAATGTTGCGTCTGGCTTAGTCTTGCTTGATCACATTGAAGTGCTTGATTACACAAGGGTTGTATAATTCTCCAAACTCCATCCTTCTTACATCTGAGATTACTAAGAATGTACTTTGTTTCATTTTTCCCTTTTAGGCACAGTCTGAATTATGTAGCTAAACTGTGGAATAAATTACTAATACTAAAATTATTAAGTGATTTTAAGTTTATTAGGGCACAGGCTATGCTGCTGGAAAAGACTGTGGGTCCAGTGCAAACAATATTGAGATTTTTCTCTTGGCTGTGATAGTCCAAAGGGTGGCAGCTAATCCACAGAGGGCAATTTCTCTGGCTATTCAGGGCCACAAGTTCCTCTGTTTGTGTCGCCATTCCCTAAAGATTGATCTGTTTTACTTTCCTGTAGAGAAATGGCATGAGGCAGCTGCTCCTAGCTTGCTAGCTGCAAGGTACCCTAGGATGGTTCTGTCACTCTCAGCATGCTGAGATATCAAGGAGGCACACTTCCTCAAGCAGAGGATCCTGGGGTTCTGCCAAGGAAGCTGCAAACCTGAGGAAATGGCCTTCATGATCATTTTCTCATGAGAAAGTAACTTTGTGTATAGGTTTATATCTTTCAGCCATTGAATATAGCATTTAAAACTGGTAAAGTGCTAAAATATTTAAAAAAAATAAAAATGTAACATTTTGATGATCTTTTTCTTTAATTTTATATGTAAAGGTGTTTTGCTTGCTTGTATGTCTCTGCACTACTTTCATGCCTGGTAACCACAGAAGCTAGAAGACAACATTGGGCACTCCTTGTACTGGAGTTAAAGACAGTTGTGAATTGGTGCTGGCAAGATGGCTCAGCGGGTAAGAGCACTGACTGCACTTCTGAAGGTCCTGAGTTCAAATCTCAACAACCACATGGTAGCTTGCAACTACCCATAACGAGATCTGATGACCTCTTCTGGTGCGTCTGAAGACAGCACAGTGTACTTATGTATAATAATAAATAAATCTTTTTTTAAAGAAGACAGTTGTGAATCATCATGTGGGTGCTGGCAATGGAGCCCACCACAGTCCTCTGAAAGAGAAGCCAATGCTCTTGGCTGGTCAGCCATCTCTTTGATCCCAACCATTTTTTCCGTGGTATATTCAGTAAAATTAATACAGTGTGCAACAGACACTCCCACCGTTCATTAGTAGATCCCTTTCATCTTGACCTCAGATGCTCTTGTTATTACTCCCAGTCCCAAAACATACTGTCCTATTTTCAGTCTCTCTTAAGTATTTTAAGTATCTGGTCTGAGTGGTATGGTAGAGTATTTATCTTTACAAACTGGTGCTTTTTCTTAGCATGATATTTTCATTACTATGTTGTTGCATATATTTTCTAAGTCTAAATAATATTTCATATGTTTATGACACATTTTGTTTTTGTGGTATTATGTCAATGTGTATTTGATGTAGTTTCCACCGTTTAGCTACTATAAATGCTGCTGTTGTGAATATGGGTGTATAGATAAATGTTTCATTGTGGGGCAAGTGGACCATGCCACCATACAGAAGAACTGATAAGGTTTAGTGATCTTTGAGATGAATCTCAGAATTGAGAATGGTAGGATTGGGGCCACTCTCTGTCTGCTCTACAACATGTAACCAGGACGCCCCCTGAGAGGACCAGGACTATCAGTCACTTAGGAAAAACACTTGGAATCCTTCCCCCTGTCTACTCTACAACATGTAACCAGGACACCCCACCAAGAGGACCAGGGCTATCAGTCACTTAGGAAAAACACCTGGAATCCTTCCCATGTAAATGGAGTTTCACTAGCCTCCCAAACTGAGCCAATGGGAAGCATCTTCCCCTGGATCCCACCCTACTCCTCAAAAAGTATGTTTCCTATCCATATGTAATAAAGTACAAACATTATTTCACCTAGAATAACCTGAGAGTGTCTGATTTACTGAGCTCCTAACACTTGGGAAATCACTTTCTCTCCAGAAGCTTTCATCAGAAACTTTCATCACTGGACCTTAGAGCAGCCTGATTGGTCATGTTCATGCTATCAGCAATGCCTCCTGCTGCTGCTACTGACCCTGCCACTGGCCATGACACTGCCATGGTAGCCGATGAGAGCCCGGACCGTGTCTACCTGACCTGTAATGTCTGCCCAAACCTCCTTGCTTCCCTTGTAAGATCTGTTGACATTTTGCCCATTTCCTGACAGACCAGAGACCTAGGGAACCAATTTTCGAAGGACCACATCTACTTTGAGTTTGAGTATATATTCAGAAGTGGATTTAGATAATGTAATGCTGCTTGTAAAACTTTGAATTTCTGTCATGCTCTATCCCACAGTAGAAACATTGTTATATACTTTCACCTATTTTGTTTTTTGGGAGATGAAAGCAAGAAGATCAGGATACCAATTCTTGGGTATCTAGGTTTCATAGAGTCTGACTCAAGAAAAACAAAGGTTGAAGATATAGCTAAGTTGTAGAGCACTTGCTTAGGGTGCACATGATCTGGACTCAATACTTAGACTTTCCCTGTGTGGTCCGTGCTATTTTCCCGCCGGCAGGAACACATGGACACACACACAGGATCCTTCTGCAGCAAACCTTTATTACCATGTGGCGAGGAGAGAGAGAGCCCTGGAGAATGCACTGTTTATATACACCCTGGAGCGGCGTGTTCATCTGATTGGCTGTTTGCTCATTACCTCATGAGACGCCTTGGGATAGGCTGTGACTTGGCGCCTTTTGGCCCTAGCACATGCGCAGATGGGCTGAGACTTAGCGCGCTCTGGCCCTAGGCACATGCGCAGACTATGTGTTAAGGGGAGATTAAACCGGATGCCGGCGCCATCTTGTAATGGAGGCTGCCGGCTTAGTGTGGCTCTCTACACCCTGACACCTGAACCCCAGTATCCATCCATCCATTTATGTGGAGCAGGCATCTCCTTGTGGTTTTGTATGATTGGTAACTGAGAGCATGTTGTCATGTGTTTATTGGCCATCCATACATCAAACCTGTTCTTAGATTACTTTTGTCATTAATGATAAAATTAGTTTTAAGTAGTCTGTGTCTTTATCTCTTATTGTATATATGATTTCACCTATTTTCTCCCATTTTGTTGGTTGTCTTTTCACTACTGTATCATTTGATGCAGTTTTAACTTAAAGATTTATATTTTATGTGTTTAAGTATTGTGGATTGGTTGTAATGCTATTTATGCTAATTTGGCTCAAAAAAAATCACGGGAACCCTTGTGTCTTCCTGTAAGACACTGTGTGTCCCTACTCCCAGTTGGCTGTAATAGGTGGCCAGTGGCTGGGGATGGAGACAGAAGTGGGACATTATATTTCCCTGGAAAGAGAACCACAGGAGAAGAGTGCCACGGACTGGGGTTTCTTGAGGGGACCCCGTGGTCCACAGGATGATGGTTTCTGGCCAAGTGTGCACGGGATTTGGCTGTGACAGACTGACTTACACAAGCAGTGTATGATCTGAATGTATTTTTTAAAAGTGGCATGAGACTCTTACAATCATTACAAAAGAGATATGAAAAATTTGGCAGCTCAGCAGTCAAGGTACATCTGAGGCTACCTTAAATACACTGGGTCTAAAAACAGCAGCCATCTCCTCTGGACTGGTGCAGCACCCCCCAGGCACTGAGCACACTCAGGCCACATGGGCCCAGCCAGAGTTCTGGGGGGCTGCAGACTGAGTCCAACTGCTCAATGCAGACTCCTCTATCTGCAAAAACTGACTGCTGCACACTGTCTCTCACACACACACTAGGCTCAAGGTCCTGCCCATTCTATGTAAAACCGCCCACTATGCTAATCTACTGGGCTAGTAGAGACACTTCTCTTGCTAATTCCTCGGAGTGGTTCAGCTGCAGTACTTGACTGAGAATGAGGATTTTATTTGACCTTGCCCTGGGATACGTCTCGCATTCTGTAAGCTTCAATGCTGTATTCCCTTCCTTATTTCCCTAACAATGCCAGAGGCAATGAGTCTGGGTGGGTAACATTCTTTACAAAACATTCAGGCCAGGGTTTGGTTAGGAAGTTGAAACATTGATAAAAGTTCAGAGAGAAATGTATGATTTTTTTTCTCTAGCTGTCATATTTTGGTAGGCATCTAGCACAAGAGTACGAGGACATATCTGAGCTACCTTTCAGTTAGGGATGCCAAGAGACAATACGGATGCAGGAGACTGGCTTTCTTTAAGCTTACACCTCAGATACTGCTGTCACACAAGGCCTGCATGGCAGAAGAGGAATCACCACTGCCAGGGAAAGAGAAGGATGCAGTCTGAGAAATATAGGACAGAGAGACAGAGACACTGCGAACATGTAAGAGTTGGGATCATGGCGCATGAGGGATGCAGGCCTGGGTCCGTGGCTGCCAGGATGAAATATACATTTTAGTAAGTAATAATTCAGGAATATTGGAGGGGAGACTATTTTAGTTGTAAGGAGGATTGGATGTGCTCAGGCATTGTATTGTTTGAAGCATATTAAATAGAAGGCTGAGTGTGTGTGTGTGTGTGTGTGTGTCTGTCTGTCTGTCTGTCTGTCTTTCATTCATGAATTCACAGCATTTTGGCAGGTGGCGAGGATTGTGTACTGTTGCCACGAGCAGAGTGATTTGAGTAGTGATAATTATTAATTAAACAAATGAGTATTTGACTACATGTATGTATATTTACAACGTGCATGTAGAGGGCAGAAAAGGTTGTTGGATGTTACTGATAGTTCCACATTGTCCTGTGGGTGCTGGATACTAAACCTTGATCCTGTGCAAGAGAAGCAAATGTTCTTAAGTGCTGAACCATCTCTTCAGCTCCAGTTTTTTACTTTTGCTCCCCAAAAGGTTAATTAGGAGTTTTAGTTAGCATACAAAATCCTGGGATTTATTATAGAATTTTCATGCATATATATTATTTGTTCATGTCACCCTCAGCTCCTACTCCTTTGTTCTAGCTGATATCTGTCATGGACCCCTTTCTGCTTTCATAGTAATAAATCTTAATATTTCCAAGTATATCTATTCTTTTGTTCTTGAGCTCTTCATATCATATCCAAGAAATCGTTGACAAATCCACTGTAAAATATTCACTAATTTTTTTCCTAGAAGAGTTCAAAAGATTTAACCTTATGTTTAAGTCCATTTTTTAAAATCTATTTTGAATTAATATTTATATGTAGTATAAGCTAATGGTCCACCTTCTTTTGCATGTGATATCCCAGTTTCACTAGCTCTCTTCATTTAAAAGAATGTCCCATTGATTTCTTCTGGAGAAACCCCTTGAAATACAGATGTCCCTGGGTTCCACTATATCTTAAACTAGGTCCTCAGTTGTAAGTAGCTGCTTAAGTAGAAAACTGATAGCTAATGTAAGGGGGAAAGATACTAAGAAGAGAGATAGGTTTGGGCCCAAACCAAGCTTAATTCACCTTATCCTAGAGTGGCTACAGGTTGCTTTCTCTGCATTTGTGTCACATTATGAGTTATGTCATATGACTAAAATGTGCACACCAATTAACTCATTGTATATTTGTTTTAGCTAATAAATATTTCTAGTAACTATAAGTGAAGGTAAGGTAGCACTTTACATCTGGATATGACTACAGTCATGGGACTGATTAAAAGTCACTCAAAGGCAACTGCACTTACTTTTTTGGTTATTGGCTTGTTTGAGATAGGATCTGGCTACACAGCTAGCTAGTCTCTGTTGGTTTGAACTCAGAGTTCTTTTGCCTTAGCTTCTTGAGTGCTGTGATTACAGGTATGACTTATTGTACCTGGCTTGCTCTTCCTATTTCTCCCCCCTTCTCCATCATCATTATACTACTAGATAACTCAAACTGGCCATAATCCTTCAGCCTCAGTCTTCTGAGTGTTGAAATTACAGGTGGGTACCATCAAGCTTCAGTTTCATTTAATAATAGTCCATATTTAGGAGTTACAAGTGTCAGATTAATTAATGATGACTATTTGGGAGAGCTTTGCCAGTGTGTGATGAACTGTTTATAATTTATGGTATTAGTAATTCTTTTTTAGTAAATAGTGAAATACCACTTTTGCACGAAACAGTTTGTTCCTAATGGAGATTTTTCCTTTGATAAATACTAAAATTAAGAATCAAATGTGGTGGAGAATCAAATGTGGTGGCTAATGCCAGGACTCAGGCTGAGTCAGAAAGTGAGTCTAGACCATCTTGGGCTACAGAGACCCTATGTCAGAAAACAAAAAAAAAAAGAAGAAGAAGAAGAAGAAGAAGAAGAAAAAAAGTAAAACTTATCAATAACCACAGGAAGCAGACAAAAGGAAGTTTTGGCATGGGATGTGAGCAGCCTCTTAACATGCACATTGAAGTCCAGAGTGAACTGTGCCTGCTGTGCCCAGCAAGAAGGACACGCACTAATCCTGTAAGTCAGATAGATGTTAGCCTAATGTAAACATTTTACATCCATGCTGCTCTGTCATTTCCTTTCCATTGACCGCACCTGGCTGGCTGTAAAGTCATGTTAAATGGGATAGTCCATAGTTATATTTTATAGTCATTGATTTGGCTGACCTTTAATATTTTCACCTGAATATTTCTCTATAATTTTAGCTTACAAAACCTTTCAGTGGTTGAGGCATTTCTGGCCCCTTTCATAGAGTCACATGACAACAAGTAAGAACTGAGCAATCTTAGACTTATGTTTAGCTGATTAGTTCAAATCAGCTTAATCTGTTCCAAAATGTTTTCTTTTTAAACCTTTGTCTGTAAATTGTGCCATGAACATGTGCAGTAGCGAAAGCATACCTGCTGTCAGTGTAGGTGTTGATGGACTTCCCCTCTGCCCTCTGCAACGCCTGGATCAGAGCTATAAGTTCAGCTTTTTGGGCCGGTGTTCCCTCTGGCAGGCTGCTAGACCAGATCACTTGCTTCCCATCCACCACCGCTGCCCCTGCCCTTCACTTACCTCCAACCACGAAACTGCTACCATCCATGAACCAGTTCAGAAACCCTGGCCAAGGTTGATCTTTCAGATCCTCTCGAGTATCAGTTTCTTCAGCCAGAATTTCCAGGCAGCAGTGTGCTGGGATGGAGTCGTCTATCTCTGGTAGTAGGGTAGCGGGGTTGAGGACAGCAGGGGTGGGGCAGGGGGAGCAAAAACTATTCCTTCAGTCAGCAGGAGACTCTGGTAGTGAGTCATCCATTGATCTAGTGGCTGCCTAATGATGCTCTCTAGGGCATGTGGGGACACGATTGTTGTCTCCTGTCCCAAGGTAAGCTTGTGGGCATCTTTCACAAGCAGAGCTACAGCTGCCATGGCTTTTAGGCAAGAGGGCCAGCTGCTGGCCACAGGGTCCAGCTTTTTAGATAAGTATGCTACAGACCTTTTCCATGGCCCCAGAATCTGGGTGAGGACCCCCCTCACTACTCCTGCCCTTCCATCTACATATAGGGTGAAAGGTTTGTTTAGATCAGGTAGGGCCAAGGCCAACCCTGACAGGAGGACCCTCTTGATATTTTCAAATGCCTCGTGATGTTTTAGTGTCCACGTGAATTCCTCCTTCTCTTTGGTTAGGGGGGTATAAGGGGGCAGCCAGGGTAGCGAACCCAGGTATCCACAGTCTACATAATCCAGCTGTCCCCAGAAACTACCTCACCGGCCCGGATGTAGTTGGGGTTGGAATTTGGGTGACTGTCTTTTTCTAGGCCTCGTTCAGCCATCTCTTTCCATCTTTAAACAGTAAGCCTAGGTAGGTGACCTCGGTACGGCATAGCTGGGCTTTTTTAGCTGAAGCCCGATATCTCAGCTTACCTAGTTCTATTAGTAGGCCCTCAGTCCCCTTGGTACATTCTTCTTTGGTGTCCGCCACCAAGATCAGGTCATCCACATGCTGAAGCATTGTCACCTGTGGATTCTTGGCCTGAAAGGTGGCCAGATCTTGATGGAGGGCCTCATCAAACAGAGTAGGGGAGTTTTTGAATCCCTGAGGCTGCTGGGTCCAGGTCAGCTGTCCTGCCAGTCCTGAATCTGGATCTCTCCATTCGAAAGCAAACAGAGGTTGACTAGTAGCATGTAACTTTAAACAAAAGAAAGCATCTTTTAAGTCCAGCACCGTGTACCATGAGCGACCTGTGAAGGGAACTGTTGTAGGGGTTGTAAGGGTTAGGCATAGTTGGATGTATATCCTGAACCCACTTATTGTCCTCTTTTAGGTCTTGTACTGGGTGGTAATCTTTGGAGCCTGGCTTCTTTACAGGTAGGAGAGGGGTGTTCCATGGAGACTGACAAGGAACCAGGATTCCCTGGACTAAGAGTTTTTGGCTGTGGGGCCTGATTCCTTCTCTAGCTTCCTGGCTCATTGAATACTGTTGGACACGTATAGGGGTAGCATCCGTTTTCAGTCCCACCAACACTGGAGGTGTTTATATACCCATTCCCATGCCAGCGGTCTCTGCCCAGGTTTCTGGGAACCTCTTCAGCCATTTGTCTATAATAGAAGTTTCTAAATGGTCAGGGGCCTCATGCATCCGATATTCATCTTCAAGTTTAAATGCCAAAACCATAGACGAAGGTTTCCCCCACTCTACTTTTGGTCCTTCTTGAGTGAATCTAATTTGAGCCTTTAATTTAGTCAACAAGTCTCTTCCCAAGAGAGGTGTTGGACATTCAGGGATTACCAGGAATGAGTGAGTCACCTGTCCTCGGTCTAAGTCCATGGTGTGAGAGGTGGTCCATGGGTACATTTTTTGCCCTGTTGCACCAATTACCACAGTCTTTTTACTGTTTAATTTCCAAAATGGTTGTCAGAGCACAGAACATTCAGCTCCAGTGTCTATTAGAAAGTCCATGGAGTTCCCCTCCACTTTTAGGGTTACCCTAAGCTCCTGGAGGGGGTCTGAGCCCAGTCCCCTCTAGTCATCTTCTTCCAATGCCAGCACCCTTGGAGCTCTCCTTTTCTTCCTGGGGCACTCTTTCACCCAGTGGCCTTTTTCTTTACAGTAGGCACACTGATCCTTCTCTAGAAAGCACCTTTATCCCTCGTTGTTCATTTTCATCTTCTGGTTGCCCAGGTACCCTGTCTGCCTAGGTCTTGCACTCACCTCTTTCTTATCTCTTACTACTGCGGCCAGGATTCTTGCAAAATTCTTTTCCTGTCTAGGTTCCTGCCTATTCTCCCTTTCTTCAGGTTCTCTTTTTTCCCATCCTCTCTGTTCCTGTGCTTCCCGCCTTTCTCTCTCTCATTTCTTCCTTTGTTTCTCTCTTATGAAATACTTTCTCAGCTTCCCTGACTATATCCTGTAAGGACATATTCTGTAATTTCCTTCTGATGTCTGATGCTGATTGCCCCATGAAAGCTATTGCCACCGCTGGTTGCTGAACCTCATAGGTCAGGTCAAAAGGGGTGTAGCGTCTATAGGCCTTCATTAGTAGTTGTAATAACACAGAAGGGGGTTCTGTTGGTCTCTGCAAGACTTCCCCTACCTTGGCCAGATTGGTGGGTCATCTAAGGGCCCCTTTGAGACCTGCTATGAGAGTTGTTGGTAGACGGCCATCCTCTCTGCTACCTTGCTCGGTGTTGTAATCCCAATTGGGGCTATTCAGAGGGAATCCAGCATTGATCTCATTAAGGAGGTTAGTTGGGGCTCCATCCACTCCAGGCACATTTTTGCAGGCTTCTAA
>JADRCD010238939.1:0-12070 GCA_019843815.1 Montemys delectorum
ATGATTCTGATCGTCAAAAAAAACTAGAAGAAATAGACACACTGAATGAAGAACAGGGGTCTAGCAATCAGAAGTAAGACACAATACCTTGTACCACGAAGGCAAATAAGAAGCTGGGCACCTTGAGTTCTAGGCAGCAGTAGAGAGCATGTATCAGGAGTTAGGCAAGACAAGTCTGATGTTTGGTGACCCCCAAGGCTACCATCACTAGTGTGTAGCCACTAACAATGCCGTTACTAACTTTCTATTTCTTCACAGGCAAACTAGAAGTGAAAAAAAAATCAAATGCATAAATTCTGTATGCATAAGATGTTGAAAAACAGCTTCAAATGTGGATAGGACAAGGCTATGCCCCATCTTAGCCACAAACCAAATCATAATTTAGTCAAATACACAAGCGGAAGACTTTATGTTCCCTTACCAAGCCAAACTTATCCAGGACAGACAGGGTGCTCGCAAACTCAGATTTTCCTTCTATCTTTTCTATTGGCATCCCTTCTTGCGGGAATATTTAAAAAATGAATCCACCCCGCAAACTCTCTTTCCCTCCGGTCCATGCACAATCCATGTTCTACTGCTGGTACCATACGGCCACAACACTAAGTCCGGGCGGGCTCTTGCTCTCACATGCAATGCCTTACACACCCCTACAATCATTCATCTAGTTCTTAGTACCTGGTAAAGCATGATTCTTAAGGCTTAACTATCTAATCAGGTTTATATAATAATAAGACAATTACAAGATGCCAATACAATAAATTCAGTGCCAAATGATAAAGCCAATGTTTTGACCTAATTAATCTATTTTGTAAAAACCTTAGCTTGGTTGTTATACCCACATGGGTCTGAATCGCCATCTTCCTCTGCCTCCATGATGAAGAAACTCCGCCCCTTCCTCGCTCTGCCCTTTTTCCTCCTCAACTTCTAGCTCCACCTCTCTATTCCTGTCCAATCACAGGCCTGTCACTGCCCTAATGTGATTGGACAGAGAAAGAAAATACAATCCCTTTTTCAGTTTGTCACCTAAATACAGTTTAAAAATTGCATTTTCATAAAACCACCACTTTTTGTAGAAAACCAACCCTTTCTTGAAATTTTGGCATTGTTTAGAAAGCAATTTTAAAACCATAGGGAGGCTGAGACAGGAGGATTGTGAGTCTGAGACTAGTCTGAACTACACAGATAGCTAGCTCATCGCTAGCCTAGGCAATATAGCAATTCTTTGCCTAAAAGATAGAATTTTAAAAACTGGCTAGATATGTAATAAATGAAATATTTTAAGCTAAAATAGTAAGCATTACTAAAATTAAAATTGAAAATGCACACAACACCATAGATGAGTCCCCATCCCATCTCCTTATACTGTGCTCACAAGATCAGTAATGTGGAAGCTTTATTTGTGTTTGAATCCCTGTTTTCATGTTGAATCCCCTGTTTTACCAGCACCCAAAGAGGCAGTACCACTCTCCACAGAGACATCGTACAGCAGGAACTAATCTTCACTTGCATGTGAGTTCAATACATAGTTTGACTTTCAACTTCTGTCTGTAAGTTAGGTCTCTTTGTTTTTAGTTAATTTGCTTCAATCCTTACTAATCCATAAATAAATTCTCATTAATCATACCTTTTCTTCTATTCATTTATTATACTTCCCTTCTATATTTGTGTGAGTCTAAGAAACAATTTATGGGTGACATCTACATGATGTTACAGAAGGACCCAGTAATACCAAAAGGGATTCTGCAGTTAAAGTATGATCCCCATGGAAGTACATTTATACAGTTTGTCAGATACACATTTCATTTCTTTCTCTCAAATGCAGAATCTAGATTTTTCTTATAACACTAAGGATCTGGAGAGATGGCTTAGGATTTAAGAATAGTGACTGCTCTTCAGAGAACCTATGTTCAATTCCCACCACTCATAGATCAGCTCACACATCATCTGTAACTCCAATTCTAGGGGATCTTCTGCCCCCTTCTGGCCTCTGTGGTCACTGCACGTGTATAGTGCACAGACATACATTCAGGCAAACATGCTTACCCACCAAATAAAGATTTCAATGTCTAATCTAGGCATGGTGGCACATACCTTTAATCCCAGCACTAAGTAATCAGAGGCAGGTAGAGTTTTTTGAGTTCATGGCCATTTTGATCTACATAGTGAGTTTCAGGTCAGGACTATATAGAGCCACCTTGTCTCCAAAAACAAAATCTCAAGTCTAATTATTTTCAACAGATACTAAAGCAGAGAGAGGTGCTTTTTGAGATGAGAAAGGGGGTCAGTGAGAGTACCAAGGGACAGAGAGTACTGGGAAAGTGAGTATAATCAATGTCTGCTGTCTACATTATGAAAATGTCATAAGCAAAGCTGTTGTTTTATGTAGCTAATACACAGTGATAAAAAAATAGAATGAAAACAAATTCTCACGCAGCCCCATTGTCTGACAAGCACTGGTCTGTGTGAGTGAGAAGTGTATGCCACTCACACAGAGGCAACCTTTTACAAAGATGGTGCTGAAGCTGCCATCACCCTCTGAGGAAGGTAACTGACAACAGCCAACGTCTATCTTCAGTTGCTTTGTTGAATCATGAACAGAACAGAAAGCGAATTAGCATTGACAGCACTAGCTTTCATTTAGATTAGAATTACCTCCTCTCGTACTTTTACATATTCATCGCAGTGTAGCGATTGACGGCTTTTAAATTTCTCCAGAAATCAATCCAGATTATGAAACTTGAATACTTAGTTCTCACCAATTCAATATCGCTAGTGGGAATAAGGTGTCATTTTCATTACGTTTCTGTCTTACATTGATTTTTATCCCATGGTGAGACTCAGATTTGAAGTGGTTCCAATCTCCTAAGGAGATTTCCTCAAACAGCCTTTTTACCCCAGTCAGTTTTCAGCCCCTGTAGTCCCATACTCCTCACAAAGGCAACACACAGGGAACCAAAAGAAAAAGAATATTCCCTAACACTAGTACAACAGCTAACTGAGAATACTCGAGTAGACCGCAGCTGTACCACAGCCCTGAAGCCAGGATTACACTCACGCTCAGCACACGCTGAGGGGAAGTCTTTCAGCCATGGGCCCGTCAGTGTCTACCTACTCCAAATGCCAACATGCTGAAGGTGCCAGAGCAGACATCAGAGAGGACCCTAGCTCACCTGGGTCCTACATTTTTGTGTATTGTGCTTCCAGGAACGAGACCTGTGCATAAGAAGGACAAAGGAAGGGTTGGGAAGATAGCACTGTGCCAGACACTCTCCTGGCCCTCAGTGTGCAACCCCGACTTGGTGCCATAAAGGAAAAGAGAAGGAAGGGGGTGGAGTGGATGTAAAGGGAGAAAACTATCTTTCTAGAAACCCAAAAAGTCCCATCTTCTACTGCCTACAAATCAGGCTGTAAACACTGCAGCCCACTCTCAAGTGGAACAGTCTTTGCCAAGACCTATAGCCTTCAGCTGGGATGTTTGAAAGCCAAAGAGAAATTTCAATGTAATAAGCATGAAACAACTTAACGATAGAACATGATCCTCTGTCTGAGAAACTGGATGTTTTGACAAGTAATAAATAACAAAAAGGCACTTAATAAGTACCCCAAACCTGGATGTTAATTAACTATATTATTCACTCTTGAAGAGGGAGGAAATTCTGCCTGCTGATAGGAACATTGCAGGTGTGGCTGCTCTGTCACATAGGCTTCAAGAGGTGGCAGAGAGGAGGGAGGCTGTGTCTACGCTCCGTGTTCCTGACCTGTGAACATCTGAATGATTAGTAGCCTCACATTCCCTGTAAAAAGCCAGCCTGAGTACCCTGCAAGTCCCAGTGGCTCGCAGGACAGGGAGCAAGCCACACACTAGAAGAACCTAATGAGACTGCAGGCCCTTTGCAAAAGTGAGCCCTAGATACACAACTCTCAAATGAGGCCACTGTGGGGGAGGGTTGTACAGGCAAGGAGCAAGCCCGCATGAGGCCTGGACGGAGAGCTAGCCTGAGATGACCACCCAGTCAGGCACCATGCAGGCTCATGCCCAAAACAACCCCTAACTTGCCCCTTAATGCACAAGGTGGGACACAGCACTTCTGAGACCACTCCTGAAATAACCCCAGATACTCAGAGGCCCCAGGCACCTCTAAAAGGTACAAGTAAGTGGTGAAGAAATGAAAAAGAAAGAGAAAGAGAGTGGTGAAGGCATGATGAAGAGAGACAGAAGTGGAGACTCTAGGGTAGTGATGAATAGCCTGATGTGAGTAGCCAGTGATGTCACCTGGGACCATGGTGGAATTTTGGCCTGTACTGACATTGAGGTACATGTCTTGGTTCTTAGTCCAGCATCAAGAATCTGTTACTACCAGAGGCCAGGAAGACAGCTCTAGTCTGGGCTGTTGCCCAGGGACATGTTGATATCTGAGGTTTATGCAGAATTGGGCTCACCCCTCACCGGAGCATTGTGAGAGAGCTGGCCTGGAATCGTGAGAGCCAGAGAGTTGATTCTGCCCCTAGCCAGATGCCATACTAGGAAAGAGTGGTCTCACACATTGTGAGAATTGTAAGTGAGCCAGCCTCAAGCGCATGAACGTGGGAGAGCTGGCCCTGTAACTTGTCTGCTGTGCAGTGGCATGGGTGAGGGAGACATGACATCCACCTATGGCAAGCAAGAGAGCTGGTCCCAAGGTCATCAGATCAAGAAGGCTGACCCTGCTCCTCATCTGCTGCAGCATTCAGGAGAGCAGGACTTGTTCCTGGGCTACACAGTAAAGCTGTCCCTGGACGTAGGGGTTGAGGGAGATCAAGCCCCAAGTGTGTGAGTGTGGGAGAGCTGGCCATTCCTCTTGTCTACTCATGTAGTGGCATTGGTGAGGGAGAGATCCTCTCCTCCTCCATTTTGCCCTCCCCACAGGTGGCAGGTGGGAGAGTAGACCCTAACTGGTTCATAAGAACAGGAAAGCAGGCTCTTCCAGTTACCTGGGCAGCACAGTAGAAATGGCTCTGGATATAGGGGTTGAGAATGAGCTGTCACCAAGGGGTGAGTGTAGGAGACCCCACCTGCCTCTTATCTGCTGAGCTATGGCACAAAGGAGGGAGAGATGACCTCCTCTTCTCCCTTGACTCTGACCACCTATGGTAGACAGGAGAACTGGACCTGGGGTCATGAGAATAGGAGAACTGGCCATACCCCTCACTGACTGGAATACTTGGGGAAAGTAAGACCTGCACCTCACCTGGGCAGCAGGGTAGAACTGGCCCTGGTAGTAAGAGCTTCTGGTGGGCCAGCCCCAAAGGCATGAAGGCAAGAGAGCCAGAAGACCGTCCAGCTCAGATACCTCTCAGACCCAATTCAGGGCTGTGAATCCCCCCCGACACACACACCAATATCTACCGCATCAATGAACTGCTGGAGCACATGAAGGAGCTGATCTTACTGATCCAAAACTACAAGAGCTCCATGACACAAGGCAACAACAGGATATCTGAGAGGAGTCCCAGTGAGGATCCAGTACTGATAGAGTAGCAGAAGCCAGAGGCCTCAAATCAGGACAAGTCATTGCAATAAACATTAGTAAGCAAAGATGTGTGGGCAAAAGGGACTATGGGGCACAATGAGGCATACTACAGCTTCCACAACAATTGTTTTTTCTCTGTTGAGCAGGGGAGGTTTCAAGGACAGAGGGTGGATACATGGTGTGAACTTTACAAACAGCCAATAAAAAGGTTTTTAAAAAGAAGGAAATTTGGGTACATGGCATAACATGCACAAGTCTTTAGGAACCACCACCCTAAGTGAAAGTCACAGAAAACAACTAACTACTTTATAGTTTCTTTAGTTATTTCTATCAGTAGTTAGACTTGTAGAAGTAGAATATAGAATGGCTATTGCTAAATGTTGTAGATGGGAAAATGGAACACTGTATAGTAGGCACAGAAGTTTAGTTTTACCAGATGGAAAAGTTTCAGAAAGTAGGAACCCAGCATGGTGAACACACTTAAGACTCCTGAACTGAAAGTGTGGATAAGAGGAAGGGGTGTGTATTTATGTTATATATTTTTAGCAGAAAAAAAGTATGAAAACTTTCATTCAATTAGCCCATATTAAAGGAAGTGAAACTGAAATATTTTGACCAAAGCCCAAGTCAACAAATACATGAAACAGCTTAAATTTTCACAAAAGCACAAAGAATTCTCTCTCTTTTTTAAATATTTTATTAGATGTTTTCTTACTTACAATATCTCCCTTCCTAGGCTCCCCTCCAAAATAAAATAAAATAAAATAAAACAATCCCCTGTTCCCTCCCCCCCTCCCCCTGCCCACCATCCCACCCCCTCCTGCTTACTGGCCCTGGCATTCCCCTACATTGGGGCATAGAACCTTCACAGAGCCAAGGTCCTCTCCTTCCATTGATGACCAGCTTGGCCATCCTCTGCTATACGCATGCTGCTGGAGCCATGAGTCCCCCCAATGTGTACTCTTTGGTTGGAGTTTTAGTCCCTGGGAGCTCTGAGGGTACTAGTTAATTCATATTGTTGTTTCTCCTAAGGGGCTGCAAACCCTTCAGCTCCTTGGGTCCTTTCTCTAGCTCCTTCATTGGGGACCCTGTACTCAGTCCAATGGATGGCTGTAAGCCTCTACTTCTGTATTAGTCAGGTACTATCAGAGCCTCTCAGGAGACAGCTATCTCAGGATTAATATAGTAAAAATGGCCATCTTGCTGAAAGCAATCTACAGATTCAATGCAATCCCCATCAAAATTCCAACTCAGTTCTTCACAGACTTAGAAAGAGCAATTTGCAAATTCATCTGGAATAACAAAAAACCCAGGATAGCCAAAACTATTCTCAACAATAAAGGAACCACTGGTGCAATCACCATCCCAGACCTTAAGCTGTACTACAAAGCAATTGTGATTTAAAAACAAAACAAAACTGCATGGTATTGGTACAGTGACAGGCAGGTAGATCAATGGAATAGAATGGAAGACCCAGAAATGAACCCCCAAACCTATGTCCACTTGATCTTTGACAAAGGAGCTAAAACCATCCAGTGGAAAGAAAGGCAGCATTTTCAACAAATAGTGCTGGCTCAACTGACAGTTAGCATGTAGAAGAATGCAAATCGATCCATTCCTATCTCCTTGTACAAAGCTCAAGTCAAGCGAATCAGGGACCTCCACATCAAACTAGATACACTCAAACTAACAGAAAACAAAGTGGGGAAGAGCCTTGAGCACATAGGCACAGGGGAAAATTTCCTGAACAGACCACCAATAGCTTTTATGCTCTAAGATCAAGAATCGACAAATGGGACTTCATAAAATTGCAAAGAATTCTTAAAAAAAAAAAAAAAAAGACATCCAAATCAATATATATGCTTTAAGGTTAAGGTTATTCGTGTTTATAAGTTGAGGTTGGTTGAGAATTAGAAGGGGAAATAATCTTCTGATACTTGAAGCATTGTTATTTGTCACCTTACCTACAAGATAGTTTTAACAGTCATGTACATTTTTGTCAGATTTTGTGCTTAGATTGTTTTTTCTTTTGCATTTTCAAAAGTGCCTGAAGCCTATTGCTTTATGCCTTTATTATACTAAAGAAAAAATTGATTTGTTTGATCATAAATACTTAGTGGTGAACAGAAAAAAAATCATATTCCTGCTGACAATTCTATACTGCTGGGCCCAGTGGGATTACACATTTATGAGATATTAAACTTTAGAAGGAATAACTGGTAATGGAAAGTCTGAAATAATTTAATTTTAAGCAATAGCACCACTCAAATACTTTAAGAACAGTTATTTGTACTGTGTTGACATAAGATCATAGATAGATAGGTAGGTAGGTAGATAGATGGATGGATGGATGGATGGATGGATGGATGGATGGATGGATGGATGGATGGGTGAGTGGACAGACAGACAGATGGATGGGTGGATGGACAGATGGATGGACGTATAGACTAGGAACCATAGCTCAGAATAAAGAGCATGCTAGACGCTCTGGGTATGATCTCTATTACAGCAAAAAGTGAATAAAGTAGAAGTTGAAAATGATACTGTTGTTTAAAATTATTATAGTGTAGATACTGTGAGCATTTTTAAAGAAACAATGGCACTCTGCATTATTGGACAGAAGAATCAACTTACCTGGGAGCAGTTGCAATGCTATTCAGGGGACCAGAGAGATGTGCTCGCTGTTACTACTAGGACCATGATATCTGAAATGACAGCTCATATGTACCTCAGTAGCAATATCTTCTGTCTATTTGACATCTGGTTTAAGAAGTGAATTTGGTCATACTCACTCAATTTGATAGGATTTAGAATCACTTAATAGACAAGCCACCGAACACATCTTTGAGGGATTTGCTGTAACAGGAGACTGAAGTGGGAAATCCACCTTAACTGTGGAGGCACCATCCAAGGGGTTAGAATCCCTGACTGAATTAAAAGGGAGTATGAGCTGAGCACTAGCATTCATCTTGCTCAGCTTCCTGACTGTAGATGCCATGTGGCAAGTGACCTGAATATTCATTAGCCATGACCTCCTGTCCATGAGAGATGATACCTTTGAACTGTGAGCCAAAATAAACACTTTCTTTCTCATGTTGCTTTGTCCAGGAACAACAACAGGAAGAATAACTGATACAGGGAGAATCAACTGAATGTTTCTACTTTGGAAATTTCCTGCATTTCTATGAAAGAAAGATAACCTTCGTATAATATACCAAAGAACAGATTGTTCTATAATTTCATCATCATGAATGCTTTTTTTTTTTTTGCCTCTTTCAATAGCAAAACCTTCTCAAGTGCCAACTCCCAATGCCTTCTCTGTGCTGACTCGTTTGCCCTGATCACTGAATCCACATTAGTGCATCTCAGACCTCTTGCTCCCCTATATATGTTCAGCCTAGCACAGGCTTCTTAAGGAATCCTGCTTTACTCTGCAAACTTGAGACATCAGTTCTTCCAGCTGTAAATTGAAAATAATCTTTAAGCCTGACTTGTGTCAGGAGAATCAGACAAGTCTTCTTGACCAATCTAAGTCCCGAAATCCACCCCCTTATCTCTGTTAACCACCTTTCCTGATGCTTCTTTCCCACTTTCACTGACTCCATGACAACTTTAGGTTTAGGCCCATCTAATATCTAGGATCACAGGTCTCCAGAAATCAACTTGACTTTTCTCCAGCAATCATATGTAAATCTGCATATTGATTCCCATTAATCTTATGACTGTGATGCACCTTTCTGTTTTCCAAATCTCAATCCAAACCCCTACTACTTTTGCAATGTCCCTATCAGGAAAGTGAACTGTCTTTCTCCCAAATCCATCCCATCCTTGATTTCCTGTATTGCCCAGGCTTTTGCACCCATTCCATAAAGCCAGAAATCCTTTCTTAAACTCCTGGAATAAATAAATCTTTTATGCTCAGATTAGTAATTCTGGACCCCAAAATTGTAAAAGCAACACCAGATTTATGCTTTTTCTTTGTCACTCAAATGAGTTTTACAGTCAAGAGGTGTAAAATGAATAGTTATATCCATGTATAGTTAATGTAAAAGTAATATCCAAGAGCAGAATCCAGACTATGTCTTGCTTTTCCTGGAAAACTTTTTTAGTGAAATGACTTCACATCATTCTTAAAGCATACCTCCCAAATCTGTGAGCTCATCAAGAATACAACCAATAGAAATGTCTATTGACATAGCAGACAGTTCAGGCCCAGATAGAAGACAACTGGAAAGTAAAGGAAGTTTTTGTAAGACAGCTCTGTCATGGAACTCAAGTAAGTCAAAAAAAAAAAAAAAATTAAAAAAAGGGAGGGAGAGGGGGAAGAAAAAAGAGGAGGAGGAGGTCAAGTTACCCCCCCCCTAACATGTTATTAATTAATTTATTTATTTTACTTTGAATAAGGAAAGCTAATATGTGTCTACCACATTACAGATACTGGAGTCGTACCTTACCAAACATGACAGGATGCCTGCCTTCAATTGCACAATTTGGCTAACATTTATTTATTTATTTATTTATTTTTATTATTATTATTATTATTATTATTATCATCATCATTAGGAGGAGGAGGAGGAGGACCTGTGAAATCTTTTTGTGCTCTTAGCTCCTCTGTAGTAATTTCTTTGTTTTTTAATATTCGGTCTCATATTATTATCCATATATAAGCCTTTTGTAATCTTTAATGAACTTTTCTATAATAATTTCCCATTGTGTTACATCTTAACACATTTGTGATCTTCCTTTAACTTTCATTTGTGCATATCAAGTCAAAGTCATGATGATGCTGGATGCTATTGCTCTGTCCGCAGTCTAGTATAAAATGGTGGAGTAAGGCTTCAATGAGTTTGTAAGGTCAGCTTTCACCAGACAGAAATACTTTGTCTTTAAACCAAACCAAGCCCAGTGAAAAGTTTTCCGGGAAAAGAAAGCAAAATAACTCTTGCTTGAGGGTGCATTCTTGAGATCATTTGAGTTAATTGTCTCAAACCACATAAATTTCCTTTAAGTCTGCTTACTTCTCTCTCCTCTTACCTTTCTTTCCCCAAGCTCAGTCAGTAGGAGTCAAAAAAATATACTCAATGGTCTAAGGGAGCTGAGATTGATGAAAATGAAGAGAATGTATTTTCAAATCAAGTATAAAAGGGTGTTCAGTTGATTACTCTAAGAAGTTTTTATGGCACAATTATTCCTCTAATGCAAACTATTTTATAAAAAATAAAATGGGACTAATAAGATGGCTACGCAGGTAAAGTGTCTGCTACCAAAACTGATGACCTGATTGTAATCTTAAGACCCACACTGATAGAAAAAGAGAACCAGTTCTGTCAATAGTCCACTGGCCTACAAAACACAAACACACACACATGCATACACACACACACACATGCATATACATACACACAAAAATACACATATGCACCAAAATAAATAAATCTGGATATATATATTATATATATATATATGAAATATATATCACCCACACAAACATGCACACACATACACACACAAATATATACACACCTAAATAAATAAATCTGTATATATAAACATGATTTCATATATATATATATATATATATCTTACACATATGAACACACACTCAGAAATACACATACATACCAAAATTAACAAATCTGCATATATACACACATATGCATAAATGTGTGTATATAACACACAAACACACACACATATCTTATACATACACACATATACATGTACATACCATTTTTTAAAAGAAAGTAGCCTGCCTGTGTGCTCGGGGTCCCACGGCAATAGCACACACAGGCTAATGCAGATGAGGCCTGATGCTTATTAAAAGCTTTATCTTCTGAAGAGCTTTCTGAGTCCAGTGTGCCCTTAGCTTTTCCTAAAGCAATCCTCCAGCCTCCTTTTGCCAAACCAGAACAATTTTAGGCTGCCCAGATCCTTTGGTAAAGGCAATGACTCTGTCTTATGTACATTAGCTAGGATTACAGACCTTTTCTTAAAAGCAATGACTCTTACCACACAGGCCTTGCGTGACCACAGTATTTGAGGCGAAACCTTCAAGGAAAGGCAGTCTCCTGCACCCGCATTGTCGCCTGGCACCCCCTAACTCAGAGGTAGCTCAGATATGTCCTCTTACTCTTGTGCTAGATGTCCACCAAAATATGACAGCTAGAGAAAAAAATAGACGTTTCTCTCTGACCTTTTACCAATGTTCCAACTTCCTAGCCAAACCCTGGCCTGAAAATTCCGTAAAGAAGTTACCCACTTAGATTCATTGCCTCTGGTATTGTTAGGGAAATAATGTAGCGGTAGTGCATTAAAGCTTATAGAATGGAGACTAATCCCAGGGCAAGGTCAAATAGAATCCTCATTCTCAGTCAAGTACTGCAGCTAAACCACTCCTAGAAATTAACAATAGACAAGTCTCTACTAGCCCAGAAGATTAACATAGTTGGTAGTTTTACCTAGGATGGGCGGGACCTTGAGTGTGTGTGTGTGTGTGTGTGTGTGTGTGTGTGTGAGAGAGAGAGAGAGAGAGAGAGAGAGAGAGAGAGAGAGAGAGAGAG
>JADRCD010238939.1:12080-23283 GCA_019843815.1 Montemys delectorum
AGAGAGAGAGAGAGAGAGAGAGAGAGAGAGAGAGAGAGAGAGAGAGACAGTGTGGATCAGTCAGTTTTTCTAGACAGAGGAGTCTGCACTGAGCAGTTGGACTCAGTCCGCAGCCCCCCAGGACTCTGGCTGGGCCCATGTGGCCCGAGCGTGCTCAGAGCCTGGGGGGTGCTGCACCAGTCCAGAGGAGATGGCTACTGTTTTTAGACCCAGTATATTTTAGGTAGACTCAGATGTACCTTGACTACTGAGCTGCCAAATTTTTCATATCTCTCTTGCAATGATTGTAAGAGTCTCATGCCATTTTTTAAGAAATATATTTAAATAACACACTTCGTGTGTCGAGTTTGATTTCCGACCCAGCCGAATCCCGTGCACACTTGGCCAAGACCCATCGTCCCACGGAACACGGGGTCCCCGCAAGACACCCCGGTCCGTGGCAGACTCTGTCTTATGTATACCAACTAGAGTTACAGACTCTTTCCTAAAGTCAATGACTGTGTCTTGTGTACATCAGGTAGCATTTTGCATCACATAAGTTGATGAGCACAAGGGTTGAAAGATACAAATGGGAGCAGCTTATCTGTTACCAAAAAACTAACAAACAAATAAACTACTTTATTGCCTTAATTTTATTTATATATACCATTCACTTACTTTTTTTTTTAAAAAAAAAAAAAAAAAAAACTACCTTAAACTCTAAAGCTCAAACATTAGTTGAGGTGTACATATCAGAGCACTTAAGTACATGACGACCTGAATTATAATCTGTTATTCCTTGATATCATTGAGTATAACAGTGCTATGTAAAGTTAAGGTAGAAATAAATAGTTTAATATATGTATGCAAAATAACCCAAGCATCCAGTCAATTAAATGAAGGAAAAGAAAATGCATTAAGCATTTAATTCCCTTAGGATGTTGAGAAATTCAAACATAGCACTTCTTGTTAATCATAGAGGCCAGAGTCCAAAACCTCACATAGATGCTTGAAATTGCAAGTAGTATCAGATCCTATATATAATGAGGTTTTTTCTCTCTGCATACCCACTATAACATCTAATTTCCAAGTTAAGCACGAGGAGAAACTAACAAGAACAAGAATAAAAGAGAACAATTGGAATCAGATACTATAATTAAAGCTGTGTGCATTCAGTTTCTCTTCTCCACGTTGAGCTCACCCTGTTCTTGTGAAAAAGAATGGTGAAAGCATGGTCAGGTGACTGTCATGGTCATGTCACATTATGACAAGGCATTAGATGACAAAGAAAGAGCTACATCAAAAAGGACTACTTAGACATAAATAATGAACACCTGATAACTCAGTTACCAACTGGCTCACAGGCAAGCAGCATATCCAGTGTGGATATTCTGGACTTTGTTTGTTAATTAACAATGAGAGACAAAGCAAAGGGTAAATTTTCACTATGCTAGTCAGATGATGGACAACTGAAAACTTAAGAACTGTCAGTTTTGGGGATCATTTACTTGATATGTTTAGACTAAAGTTGAGCATATGTAGCTGAAGTGCTGGAAACTACAAACATAAAAGCGTGAATGAATCCATTCATGAGAGTGAGTTTGTTCTCCCTTATTCAGAGGGAGAGTATTTCAACTAAAATACAATGAACTATTCGGGGTCCGTGGGTTACCTCGGGCTGGAGGCTGGACTAGACCTGTGGAAATAAATGGGAAAAAAAAAAAAAAAAAAAAAAAAAAAACCACGGAGGGCCGCCAAGAACATGTATCAAAGCGACATTTACTTTGGGGTGAAATAGGTATTTATCTCCAAGGGCACCAAAGTGAAACCAACACATTGAACACAACATATGCATAACAAAAATACAACTCTACACAGTTAGATGCCAAGTTCTCAATGGAAACAACTCTCAGGCAGGAACATTATTTACAGTAAGCAAACAGGAGGGCTTGTAGGACTCTAACAGCAGATCCCCCTTTGCAGCTTCTCCTGAAAATCAGGCTGTAGGCATTGTTTCGACACCACAGGTGGTGGCTGTACTCCCGGCAGTTTCAGCTACTTTCACATTCAGAATTCAGGCAAAGGAATACTCTCGAAGTATTCAGACAGAGGGAGGCAACATTTATGAATGTTCCCCCTTTGTCATTTCCTCACAAAATATGGGGTCTATCAGAGAAAATTAAAAGGAACGTGGGAGAGCAGCGCAGACTTCTTTTCTAAAACTCCATTGTAGTTGGTATCATTCTCTTCTCTTCCCTATGTGCGTCCACCTAGTGCTTTAAGCACATAAGCACAAAACACACAACGAAAAGCTCCAAGACTTTATGTTGTCCACAGGATTCCAAAGGGCAAATGAGCATAAGAAATTGTCCCTTCCTTCCGGTCTCTCTGGGCTGGTGTCCTGAGCAGACCTTGGGCTCAAGCTCTGCAGCCAGTCCCACAACACCCAGAGGAAGCTCCACTCCCAGGTGCTCTGACACTCTCAGGATCAGAGGTGAGGAGGACCCAACATCTGTCCCAATACCAGGAGTAACTGGGACCAGCAGGACCAGGCATACAGGAACTTCGCCAGCAGAGTGGCTCAGGTTCCTTCCAGTCTCTCTGGGCTAGTATTCTGAGTGGACCTTGGGCCCAGGCTCCACAGCCAGTCCCACAACACCCAGAGGAAGCTGCTGCACTCCCAGGTGCTCTAACAAGCCCAGGGTCACAGGATCCCAGAATCACAGGGTCACAGAGACTGCCTGATTGTGAGGAGTTCTGATACAACCAGGATCACAGGAAGGATTGACTCCAATCAGATTTAGCAAGGTCAGGTAGCACTAGAGATAACCAGATATCAAGGAGCAAGCATAAGAAAATAAACAACACAAACCAAGGTTACTTGGCATCATCAGAACCCAATTCTCCCACCATAGCAAGTCCTGGACACACCATTACACTGGAAAAGCAAGATTCAGATGTAAAATCACTTTTCACAATGATGATACAGGACTTTAAGAAAGACATACATAACTCCCTCAAAGAAATACAGGAGAACACAGGTAAACAGCTAGAACCCCTTAAAGAGGAAACACAAAAATCCCTTAGAGAACTACAGGAAAACGCAATCAAACAGTAACAAATGAAGCAAATGAACAAAACGATCCAGAATCTAAAAATGGAAATAGAAACAATAAAGAAATCAGAAAGAGACACAACCCTGGAGATAGAAAACCTAGAAAAGAAATCAGGAGTCATAGATGCAAGCATCACCAACAGAATAGATAGAAGAAAGAATCTCAGGGGCAGAAGATACCATAGAAAACATTGACACAACAGTCAAAGAAAATGCAAAAAGCAAAAAGCTCCTAACCCAAAACATCAGGAAAGCCAGGACACAATGAGAAGATCAAACCGAAGGATAATAGGTATAGAAGAGAGTGAAGACTCCCAAGGTCATGGGCCAGTAAATATCTTCAACAAAATTATAGAAGAAACCTTCCCTAACCTAAAGAAAGAGATGCCCATGAACATACAAGAAGCCTACAGAACTCCAAATAAACTGGACCAGAAAAGAAATTCCTCGAGACACATAATAATAAAAACACCAAATGCACTAAACAAAGAAAGAATACTAAAAGCAGTAAGGGAAAAAAGGTAAGTAACCTATCAGAATTACACCAGACTTCTCACCAGAGACTATGAAAGCTAGAAGATCCTGGGCAGATGTCATACAGACTCTACAAGAACACAAGTAGCCTGTCAACCCAGGCTACTGTACCCAGCAAAACTCTCAATTACCATAGATGGAGAAAACAAGATATTCTATGACAAAACAAAATTTACACAATATTTTTCCAAAAATCCAGCCCTCCAAAGGATAATAGATGGAAAATATCAACATAAGGAGCAAAACTACACCCTAGAAGAAGCAAGAAAGTAATCTTTCAACAAATCCACACAAATCTAATTCCACCTCTTACAACAAAAACAACAGGAAGTGACAGTTTCCTTTTCTTAATATCTTAATATGAAAATTAATATTATCAACAAATCCTAAGCGATTGAAATCCAAAAATATGAGGAATTAGAAATTCATTGACTGTCATCCAATGGTCTCTCTGATTTGGTAATTGGAGAAATAGGTCCAATATTGTACAACCTATATACACTTTCAGCTTGTTTGTAAGAGTGTCTTGCTCTGTACAACGTAAGGGTCTTGAAATCTTGCTTTTCCTATCTCAGCCTCACTATTAGTAGTATTGTTTATTTAATGTTTTTACCCTATACTATGGTTTTCAGAACAGCTTATATATTTCAAAAGTATTTATATACCCAAGGGAGACATAGACAATTAACTTGGGGGGGTGGTTGTAGGAAAGAGAACAACAAAGAGTGAGATTGAATGCTTTGCTTGACATTTGTAGCTCTTGTATCAAGTTTGAAGAAGAGGACTTTACAAGTTACTCTTTCTCTGAGATGAATGCTTTTCCAAATTATGACAGCTAATGAACCAGATTCTTACCCACACCTAATGTCTGTGCCACCCACCAAGCAGAACCATTGTTCATTGAAACAGTTGGTGAATTACTTTATGGATAGACCATCTTAATACACACACTATTTCTTAAATGAATGTAACCTGTTCTCTGTGGCCTGAGAATAAAGTCACTCACTCAAGTCAAATAGTTTTGACCATTGCAGGAAGTCTGTATCCAAAAATCATGCCTACAATTCATTCCTTGGAGCAGCAGAACTGTCAACTCTCAGCTACGATGGAGGTAAAATCCTTTGGTGATTTGAGGGTCTTTGAAGTACAGCCTTATTACAAGGAAATCCAATGTCTAAAAATTGTTCTTATTTTGGGCTTGTACCACAGAAAGAGCCAAGATTTTAAACTCTACTAAATACAAAACAAACAAAAAGACTTTACATATTTATGTTCATTTAAGAAAATACTAGTAGTGATGTATTATTTTGAAATATACAGTTAATATGTTTGGAGTTATTTGAAATTTATACTGAGAAAAACGTATGTATTTGCAGTATTTGTAGACAAGCATCTACATAACACTGTTAAATTGGTTGTTTTATATCAAACAACTTTCATAATGCTCATTTTTATTGTTATAATATTTTATAAATTTTAAGGAATATGACAAAAAAAGATATTGTAGGTATTGAAGGGGGTCTCTGGGAGGAGTTGGGGTTCAAAAGGGAAACAAGAATGTGATTTAATTCTATTTACTTAAAATATGTTTTTAAATGTTAAAAATTTCTTGTATAAAAATAAGTTGGTATAAGTGGAAAACAAAAAAAAAAAAGAAATTGTTCCTGTGTGTGTCTAACCTGGTGGAGCTAAAGGCAAATATATGGAAAGTTTAGAGGAATAAGTCCACTGGTAGGCAGGCCCTGAATTGAATCAAAGTATCATAAAAAGAAAACAGTTGCTCTGAATTAACTTGAAAGTTCTTACTCCAGACTATGAATCAGATGGTCTGATTCACAGAATCTCCACTGTCACTGTTGCTTTTTGAAAGAATCACAGGTAGTAGTGGCCCATCCATATCAAAAGAAAAACTATAAACAACAGGGTTTTCCTACCCC
The DNA here is from genome assembly GCA_019843815.1 of Montemys delectorum. NCBI lineage: Eukaryota > Metazoa > Chordata > Mammalia > Rodentia > Muridae > Montemys > Montemys delectorum. Next base: position 17,646 of record JADRCD010238939.1, read on the forward strand.
ATAACTGCTGAGATGTTGAACTTCGTCTCTCAGACTCTCTATCTTTTTGTTTTTCTTCACGGGCAAGGCCTGTTTCCTGTGAGATGACCCCAGCAAAGGTTCAAGACCTTGGTATTTTGTGCCCGAGGCCTTTCACTGAGAAAATTGAGTGAGACTTTGTTCTTCAATACTATCTGCCTGTTGTGGTGTCTCTCCCGGGTCTCTTCACCCCTGAATTCTTCATTTCTTCACAGAATTTAGCTGAGCAGCACTTTCCCTTGCCTGTTTATCTCCATGTCTGTCTCCCTGCTGGTATTTATTGCTTATCACTGTAAGTCTTTATTGAATGTAATCTGTTTGGGGATATAGTTGGCATGAAAGATGCCCCACCAAACGAAGTTGTAAAGTATTATACATAAATACTTAATTCCTGGATTTATTTATTATCCTCATTACTTATTTACTGCTGTACGTACCCAGGACACCTTTGGATGAAATAAATCTGGTCATTTGCTCTCCCAAATTTGATCAGAATATCTTATAAGATATAAATTATGGCATTATATAATTATTAATATTCTTCATATGACTGGCACAGATTACAGTTTACAGAAACTTTTTCAAAGTTCTTCTTCCTGGGTACCCAATGTTAAGAAATTCTTAGCTCTGAGGTGAGGGTCAGGGAACTGAGCCTCAGCATTCTAAGTGACACAGCAGAGGTCACCTGAGCGAGAAGCCACACATGCTGGCACAAACCCAGGTCTCCTGCTGCAGGCTCTAACTATGTGAGGGTTAAGGATGAAGACTTCACTGTGCAGTATGTTTTGTTTTCAGCTAAATTAACCCAACTTTTTATTTAATCCAAGCCCATTAGAGTCTAAGTTTGAATTTGAAGTCTTCAATAGAACAAATACTAAATGTTTTCTGTATAGCCATATGCAATCTGGAAAAGCCAATATAGTGATCTCTCATTGATAAGCAAGCACAGTAGTTTATATTCACCACAAAATATTAGTAATGGCTGGGCAGCAATTGTGACATTCAGTGACAATTCTAGGATGTGTAGGATTAGGATCCTAATCAGGAGATTGTACCAATAAAGGGGACAAAGATCCTCACAGAACAGAGATCAGGTTACACAAGTGATTAGATGACCTATTTTACCATCAGGCTGTTAGGGCGCATTTAAATAATGAATGTGCATAGTTGGAAGCCTGATAGCCTTACAATTCACATCAGCTGCATTCCTTCTTTCTCATATCTTTACATCAACAGACATAGGAGGAGGGAAAGAATAGACACGCAGATAAAGGACTTGTATAGCTACGTCAGTGCGTCATAATTGTAAAGGTTCCTTCCATGCATCCCACTGGACACAAACTCACCACATCTTCTACTTCTCTGCTTATTTTTTATATACACTTTGCATATACAGTATATACTATACTATACCCTACATACATACATACGTACGTACATTCATATGTACATACATACATACATCCTTCCCTGTAGTGAGATCTTCAATAGAACAAATTACTCTTCCACCAAAAACTTTAAAGTATTTCATACTTTATCATCCATCTCAGGAAAGTTTTCAGAGGAAAAGAAAAATCCCTCTTATTCAGGCATTTCTTCACTAAATCTTCCCTCAGTCTTTATGCAGACCCAGGAGGGAGTCTACCGAGCAAATTGAAAAGGAGAATACTAGAAGAAAGGTGCTTCTCATCACCGGATAGCACCCAAACAACCTTGGCTCATGGAGCCCTTTCCAGTCTCATTGAAACTTCGGCTCTGCACGTCCAAGTAGCACAAAAGCACCCCACATTACTCTCTCCTAGAGGAGCCTTTAGTGCAAGTCCCAGTGGCTGGACACATAAATTCCTCAAAAGGAATAAATTAACTATGGAATCTCATTCCAGCAGTCAATGCAGCACATTAAGTCCCTTAATAAATATACTGCCTGGGAAATTTTACTCATTTCATAATAAAAACAAATTAAATCATAGCTTTGAACTAAAAAAAAATAATTACTCTTGAACTAAGTATTGAGACCAGATGCATCCAGTTTTTTTTTTTTAAAAAAAAAAGAGATAAACAAAAAATATAATTTCTCAATTATACTTGGAAACTATCAGAAAGAAATGAAGTGAAAAAATAAGGAGTGTAATACATCATGTGTGTAGGTCAGTAGATGGGTTAAATGTCTGCCATGTTTTTTATTCAGTTCAGTAATTAAAGAAGTTACAAAGCACATGGGTTTCAAATAGAGTATCAAAATAATTAACTTTTTGGTCAAGTCTTTAAAAATTAAGGTATTCCAATGAGACTACATTGTGTTGTTCCATAACCCATTGATGTAGTTAGCAGTAGTTTTGTCTACCAAATTTATTTATATCTCGAAAAAATTTGGTTGAAATAATGTATTGTTACTTTTGTGCCAGCACTGTGACCAAAATCCCAACAACTTAAAGGAAGAATGATTTTTGAGTGCTCATGATACAGAGAGTTCTGGAGGGCATCAGTGTATGCCACTACCTTTCTCTTTCTGACCCTCTTATTCTACCTTCTCCGGAAATGAACACACACACACACACACACACACACACACACACATACACACACACACACACACACACACACACACACACACGACTAAGTCATCTAAATGACTCCAAATCCAGTAAGGTTGACAATAAAGATTAACCATCACAAATAATAATGAGGATTTGCAGTGGTTTTCAACAAAGGCTACTGAGACAAGCTTAATAAAATGGAAAAGGAAGAAATTAAAAATTATATCTAGCAAACAAATTATACTAACTATAAAGAATATGATGCTACTACAGATAATCAACAAATTTAGGTTGAATCTCTGTTGAACAATGATGCAAGACACTTTATTTAAATTATCTCAAAGAGAAAACAATCTCCTTGCGGTTACAATATATTAGTAGACAGTAAATCTTGAAATAATGCTCACAGCCAGAATGCTTGTATAACAGAGGACCAAGTAGACTAAGGAACGAATTCTCCAAAAAGGGCCATTTTGTTATTGCCATTTATTTTTTACTTGTGTTAGTAACAAATCTTAAAGCTGTGCTTACTGCATAATGTAACAGGTATCATCACACATAAATAAGACAATGTAGCACTTGCGTTAGCATTCTGGTGGTCTGACCTGATCAGTGATTAGGAAAAGCATATCCTAGAGATGACCTTCTTTAAATATCACATCTGAAAAGAGGATGGAAGAACTCACTTACTTATAGATGAGCCTACACCTGAGGCTGAAGTTCACACATTTTATTTTGGGGAGAAAAAGGAGAATGTGTTCCTGAATTCTAACTTTGTGGATGAAGACCAGCTTACCAGCCCCAATGCTCATTCTTTAATGTCTTAAAGTCTTGAATAATCTACAAAATGCCTAACTCAACAACAAATGAATCTAACCACTGAGTTTTTACATCTCATAGAGTTTTAAGCAGTTCAAATAGTGTTCCCATATTGAAGCCTTTGAAGGAGCAGGAAAGAAATAGTGTTAGTGTGCATTTGCATGTTACAACAATTCATATAAGGGAATCACATCAGTGAGCATGGGGTCACCAATGAGTGGGGAGTTTGTTCTTTCTCTCATACCTATTCATTCCTTTTAAATGGTGATGTTATAGGCTATCCACCAGGAAAGACTGCCCAAACATGGGCTTAAGCCAATAAAAAGTCTTTTTTAAGCAGCTGGTGACTAGACTAAGTGTTCAGGATCCTAATGTAGTGCTGGGATCTTTCTCGGAGTGAGCTTTTAAACACAAAAACCATGTTCTAGATTGGCATACTACCATTGACAAGAACAGTTAGCTGGAAGTGGAACAAAAGAATTCAAAAGGTAAGGTTAGTACATTGAGAGACTTTCCTAGAACTATTGACTTTGATGGAACAGATCTTTGTTTTCATTTTGGCTGGTGAGGCTGTCAACATGCTGAGTTTTATGACCTGAAGGTTAGATCCATCATGGAGTCAGATGTGCAAAGGTCGAGGGACCTGGTTAGCTTGACTATGAACCAACCAGTACCCTCAGAGCTCCCAGGGACTAACCCACCAACCAAAAAGTACACATGGAGGGACCCATGGCTCCAAATGCATATGAAACAGAGAATGGCCTTGTTGGATATCCATGTGAGGAGAGGCCCTTGGTCCTGTGAAGGCTCTATGCCCCAGTGTAGGGGAATGCCAGGACAGGGAAGCAGGAGTGACTGGGTTGGTGAGCAGGGGGAGAGGGGATGGGATGGGGGGTGGGGGTTGGTGGAGAAACCAGAAAAGGGGATAACATTTGAAATGTAAATAAAGAAAATATCTAATAAAAAAAGTTGGAAAATAGACAAACAAACAAAAAAAGAAAAAAAAAAACAGAGTTAGCTTGATAGTATAAAAATAGAAACCTATGTCACTCCTGCATTCACCCCCCAACTCTTAAAGACTGAGTTGGTATGAACCTTACCCTGTTCAGCCTTGCTACTTCAGAATATGCAATTTCACCTCCACATCTTCCTCTACCTTGCTCAGTTTTATCAATTGAAATTGAAGGGAGGGGATGGATCAAGAGACACTTGATAAGACCTTGCCTCTCTCAAACTGTTTCTCCTCTCCTGTTCATCTATAAAGAGTTTCCCCTGTGCCTCATACCAAGCAGTGATATAACTTTCCCAGCCACCTTGAATGCCAGCTTATATATGCCACCTTGCAAGTTCAGCTTACACCAGAAGGACTCTCATGTGGTGACATGCATATAAAGACCTTTTCTTTTCTGCAAATTTAAATAGGAGTTCAAGATATGACCACATGATGCTGAATGTTCAGAAAAGGTGGCCCCCAAAATTACCAGAATACCTCCTATTCTTGTGCATATTACAGTATTGACTCAGAATGTCCAGCTTCCTAATATTATAAATCAAGATCCTGCCCTATAAATGCTTCAGCATTCTTGGACGTGTTCTTTTGATGGGGGGAACTTAGTGGATGGTTTGAATGTAGACATTAATTCCTCAAGGACTGCTCAGTATCTCAGTATGTATCCAGCAGCCAAGGTGAGTCCTCTCATAAGCCAGTCTACTCACTGTTTTCCATAACGTTTCTCAATTGATCTATTTTCTGAAGAGAGGACACAGACAGTGTCATTCCTCACATGTTCTTCCTCTTCTCACTGCCATCCACTTGTAAGTTAACATAGGACCCTTTAAAAATAAAACTCAACTTATTTCCCTGACGCTGCTTCATTTTCAGGAAGTCACGTCTCCAGAATAGCCCAATCTAGTGCTGTTTTACAGTCTATAAAGTCTCCCATGGTGATTGTCATTGAAAAGAATCATAGTATGTGCCAATACTTAGAGAATTGAAGGAAGAAAAATTAAGTACATAAAGTAATTTTAAAAATTATACCTTTCCCATCAGGCATGATGATACATGCTTTTAACCCTAGCACTTGGGAGGCAGAGGCACGAGTAACCCTAAGTTCAAGGCCATCCTGGTCTACAAAGTAAAATTTAGGACAGCCAAGCTACACAGAAAAACACTGTCTCACAAACCTATCTTTAGGTTTTTTTTTTCATCTTGAAGAGCTTTAATCAAAAAGTATTGCACCACAAATAACTCTACTACAGCAGTT
>JADRCD010238942.1:0-22516 GCA_019843815.1 Montemys delectorum
TCCCATCTGTCAGGAGTGCTTTGGGGGGTTCTGGCCTTGCAGCCTTGGCACTAATACCCAGGTAGCTCACTCCATGTTGTTTGTAAATGATCATGCAGATGGCTGGGACCACAGAGGAGTTTTTGTGAGCTCTGACCACGTGCCTTAGTCCAGGCTTCCTTAGAAGATGCTGATGCTTAAGAGGAAACCGATGAGCACTGCAGCAAGTATTTCAGCATGCAGTCCTCTCTCCCTCTCCCTCCATCTCTCTCCCACCCCTTCCCCCTCTTTCCCCCTCCCCCATCACTGTCTACCCCTCCCCACAGGATGATACTTTTGGAATTGTGTGAGATGATGATGAGATGATTTGGAAATTACCCCATTAATAAACTAATACCAAAGCCATTTTTGCAGTAATAAAAAACAACCAGGTTAATTGGGTGGTTTGTAGTTTTTAACTGTCTTACTTCCAACTTTTAAATGTCATCACCCTTATAGTTGCCCAGAGAACATTCCCCCATATAAGCCAATGCTGTAGGCGAGTCCAGCTGCTTCCCTGTTCATTTCTTGTGCCTTTTGCAGTGTGTCCTCACAAATGGGCTCTGAGTGCAGCCGGGCACCAGTGAGTGCCTTGCTCTGTGAGTGCATGGCAGGAGGGCACCAGTGAGTGCCTTGCTCTGTGAGTGTATGGCGGGATGGCCACTGGGGCTTTGGTTTGGACCCTGTCCTGATGGTTTTATAGAGGCACTTAGTTTCCCAGTGTTTAGATTTAAATGTTGTTAAGCATGTTTCTCATTAGTATGATTTATGTAACATGAATGTAACTCTTAGAAACATTCAGGAATTCTTTATTAGGAAAAATCACTCATTGACTTAACTCTGCTCCATGGGAACTTGTAGTGCTCTAATGTGGGTAGAAGTACAGTGAGCTCTGTATTACTTTCGAAACTTGGAACCAAGGCTAAATGATTTACTGTTTAGATTTTAAAATATTTTTAAAAGTAGCATACCAGTATAATTTATATAATCATGGAATATTCCCATTTTAAGTGTATAGTTTGTTTTGATAAATGTAAACATTCCCTTGTAACCCACACACCAATGAATTGAATATTTGCATCACTCCAGAAAGTTCTCTGTTACACCTGTACAATCTGTTCCTCTCACTCATGATGTCTCTGTTGCCAAAAAAATTGTTTGTTCTGACAGTGTGAAAGTGACAGAATGCTCTGTGTACACTTCTGAGCAGATGTTTTCCATCCGCATGGTGCTGTAAGATTTGTCCAATGTGTAAGATTTTGCCAAAGTGGTACACTGCTCCTTATTTCTGAAGGGAACCGCATTGAATGGATGTACCACAATTTGGTTTTCCATCTCCTATTTTTATAAGATGAAAAATAAAAGTCATAACAGCACTACATACAAATCTTTGAGAATTCGCATTTATTTCTTCTGGATTAATGGAGGGGGGCGGAGATTACTAACTCTTGTGTTAAGATTTTTTTAACTTCATAAGAAACCACCAACGTTCCTCAAAATGGTCCTGTGATGTTACACTCTCATCAGCGTTAGAGCTGCTGATGCCAGGCACTATGTTTGGAGTAGATTAAGATGTCTGCACAAGCAATTGTGTCATCTGTGGCTCCAGGTGCTTTTGCTTCCTTCCCGAATGTCTGCTTTGTGTCGAGGCTTCTGCCTTGTGAGGGCTGGAACCTTGAGGACCATCACTGGGAAGGGTTAAGGACATATGTCTTCACTTTGTTCCACCTTGAGAAGAATGTCTTTCCTATTAGAGTGATATCCTAGCTGGCTTCTTTTCCCTCGTCTCTTTCTTTACTACCTGTAGATCCCTTTATCTAGGGAAAGTGTCCTCTGCTTCCTGTTTTCTGAGGTTTTTTTTTTTTTTTTTTTTTTTTTTTTTTAAATATAAGTAGGAGTTAGACTTGTTAAATGCCCCATTTGATGAGATAATTGTATGTTTATCTGTTTATGTATATATTTCACTCTTTTATCTGTTATGTTGTATATTGTGTTGTCTAAAGTCTAGATATTAAACATCTCTGCGTTCCTTAGATATGTCATGCTGAATGGGGTTCCCTACCCTGTCTCTGCATTGGCGGATCTCAATTACAAGCATTGGAATAAGGGTGTTTGGGTCTATGCCCATGTGCAGTATTGCCCTAGTTTTATTCAACTATATCTTTGCCTGGTTTCAGCTACAGAGTGGTCCCTTCTAAAATTAACTGGAAAATGGTTTCTCTTCCTTGTTTTTTTTTCCCAATACTTTGTGAGAATTCTTAAAGCTTAGAATTCGTAAGTCAGGGTCCAGACGAAAGACAGAAGACAGAAACCACATCAGAAAACCCAAACCAAACCAAACCAAACCAAACCAAAACAAAACAAAAAATAACCCAAAGGATAATAACTAGCCAGATGAGATAAACTACTTAGAATTAAAAGAACCGTAATGGACTTCAAGAATCTGCCAGGCTTGGCAGTCTGTGCCTGCCGTCCCAACCCCCAGGAGGCTGGTGCTGCACAGAAACACACTGCACTGCTTCATCTCCACCATGTCCTACTTAAAAGAAAAACCTCTACTATACACATACTGCCAGAACATTCAGTCCCACCCTGTATACCAGTGTAGGGGAATGCCAGGGCCAATAAGTGGGAGAGGGTGGGGTGGCAGGCATGGGGAGGGGGGAGGCAAAAAGAGTTTGTTCTTGTTGTTTTTGTTTGTTTGTTTGTTTTTTGGAGGGGAACCTGGGAAAGGGAAAATTTACATGTAAATAAAGAAAATATCTAATTAAAAAATAAATAAAACAAAATAAAAGAAAAAAAAGAAAAGAAAAGGAAAACCAAGGCAAGAAAAGCATCAGTGGAGAGCAGCTACTTCCCGGGCTGCCGTGGCCTAGCAAGGACACAGCAGAGGCCTTTCTCGTGGGCTGATGCTTCGCTTGCTCCAAAGCTGGTTTAACTCCAGCCCTGAAGGTCTGCATGTTTGCTGAGATGCATGCTGGAACTGGCAACTAGGAAACCTTTCTAGAGTGGACATAAGTCTGACCAAGGGCTAAACGTTTGAAATCTCTGACATGTGTTAGAGCGCGTATAATGCCATCAGTGCACATGAGCAGAACAAACTTGAAGTGGAGTAACAGTTTGTTCTGGAGCAAAACGTGAGCCCAGGAACACAGATTTAGGTCATCCCAAATACATGCTTCTCTTGGTAGCATTTTCAGGAAGGTCTCATAGTAAAGACAACAGAAGTCACCAATCAGTGTACTTTTAAAGATGAATTGATAGCAGCATCAGTAGATGGGTAACAGCAAGGGGCTGGGGGAAGAGTTTCCAGCTATGGGTCTCAGCCTGTTAGTTGATGACATTCATGGTTTGGGGTCAGTAGAATCCAGGGGCCTATTCATACAATCTCAAAAAGGTTTTTATTTGAGGGTCACAAGGATGTTAAGGCCAAACAGAGTTGTCAATGAGTTAAGGGAAAAGATAGCTCAAGATAGTTTGTTTCCAGCTCTGCATAGTTAAAGAAATTCTCATCAGCCAATCAGCCTTGGAGAATCTAGAACATAGATTCTATTATTCTGGAAATCAGTTCTAACATCTCATTAAAAAATTCTGATAACTTCTCAAGACAATCTGTCTTGGGAGGTCCACACCTATTCTCGGGTGTGCATTACTATGTTCCCAAGCTCTTCTCTTCTCTTCTCTTTCTGAATGGCAATATCTAAAATCTATGTTATAGGAGCTGGACAGGTGGCTCAGAGGTTCAGAGTGCTTATTGCTCTTTTATATGACCTGAGTTTGGTACCAATACCCACATCAGGTGGCTTATGACCATCTATAATTCCAGTTCCATGGGATATAACACCTCTGACATCTTAAGACTCCTGAATTTATGTGCATGTAACCCCCCCCCCCCCCCCCCAAGCCACACACAGATCCAGAAGAGGTGAAGCAAGTAACTCTTGGGCTTTGGGAAGATTTCTGGTCCAGGAAGATGGCTCTCTCAGCCACAGTCTCCATTGTTTCAGTTTAATCAATGGTAGAAAGTTGTCTAGCCCTTTGGGAGTACATTATTTCTTTGCAGGAAATTTTACAAATCCCTCCCATTTGGGAAACAGGGTGTTCAAGTAAAGGATCATAAGTTCTTGCTGTACCACTCATACTATTTTTAGCACTGAATGGATTTCTTTCCATTCTTAGCGTCTTGAAATACTATCAGCAGGCATTTATTGAGAATTAGTTTGTAAGCTCCATGGAAACAGGGATTAACTTTGATTCCACGCGGAGCCATATCTGTAGTATCTAGCACAGCCCCCGATAATTATTGCAGGGGCAACAAATAAGTAGCTGTTGGTAGGTGTCTTAGTTACTATTCTATTGTGAAGAGACAGCACGAGCTAGGCAACATATAAAAGAAAGCATTTAATTGAGGCTTCACAGTTTCGGGGGGTGAGTCCAGCATGAGGCAAACAGGCATGGTGCTAAGGCAATGGGTAAGAACTCACATTTGATCCATAGGCATGAGGCAGAGAGAGAGAAAGAATGGGCCTGGTGTAGACTTTTGAACCCTCAAAGCATACCTCCAGCCATGCACTTCTTCCAAGGAGGCCACACCCTCCTAATTCTTCCTTAAAAAAAGTTCCCCCAACTTGGGAGCAAGCATTCAGACATATCAAACACCCAAATCTATAAGCCTGTGGGGTCATTCTCACTCACACCCCCAACAGATGGGTAAACAGGGCGTTTGTGAGGTTGCAGACACCCTATGTTAAATAGTAACTCCCATGTACTCTGTCCTTTCCGACCTGCAACGACTTCAGGAAATTAGGTAATGTTGGCAACTAAAAGTCATAGCATGCTGGAGGGCCAGCACCTGGATTAGTCGGCTGGGCTCCGTCCTGGATTACCAGGGAAGCTGGGAATTGCCACTGATTACCATGTGAAATGTCTAAAACTATTTCTAAGTAGGAAGAATTGTGTATATGCAAGTGCACACACACGTGTGATGTGTGCATGTTTGTACATGCATATGTGTGAGTGTGCATTTGGAGTTCAGAAGTCAGCAGGAGGCGGGCTTGGTCACCTTATTTTTATTTTATTTTATTTATTTATTTATTTATTTATTTATTTATTTATTTATTTAGAGACAGAGGATCTCTGAACCTGGAACTCTGATTTGTCCGGGCTGTCTTGTCAGCAGCCACAGGAATCTTCGTGTCTCTGCCTCTCGGGTTACTGGGATTACATGTATGTACTGCTAAACTGTATTTTTACATGGGTGCTGGGGATCTGAATTCAGGGCCTCCTCTTATATGGCAAGTGCTTTACTGACTGAGAGAATTTCCTAGCCCCAATAGGGGGGATTTAAAAGTCTGTCTGACTAGTTAGCATGTTATCAAGAATGAAAATTAATTTTATAAACAATGGGAGAAAAAAATTAAAAGACTAGCATTTAGCTAGAGATACTTGGGTCTTTTGTGGTAAAGGTGATTCCAAGTGATTAAAAGTTAATAAAAAAAGCTTCCATTGTATCTTTTTGGAGATATTGCTCTTTTTTTTTTTTAAATAATATCCCAAACATTGCCCCCCCAGTCTCTCCTTATAGAGTCCCTCCCCCACTGCCCCTTCCCTTGTCCTATGAGAGGGTAGTGCCATCTCTGCCCCAGTGTCCCCCTACCCTGGAACATCAAGTCTCTGTGGAGTTAGGCACATCCTCTCTCACCGAGGCCAGACAGGGCAGCCCTTCTGAGGAATGGATGCCACAGTCAGGCTACAGTTTTAAGGAGACCCTCTACTCCAGTTGTTAGGGGACCCACATGGAGACTGAGCTGCATGTCTGCTACATATGAGCTGAGGACCTCTCTCCAGCCTTGAATGCTTTTTGATTGGTGGCTCAGTTGTGAACTCCCAGGGGTCCAGGTTAGTTGACTCTGTTGGTCTTTCTGGGGGGTTCCCATCCACTTCAGGGCTTCCCCCAACAGAGAATCATTAATGTCAATGCTTGGTGCTTGCCCAAGGAATGGGTTTCAAGTTGGGCTAGTTATTGGTTGGCCATTGCCTCAATCTTTGCCCCATCATTGTCCCTGTGTTTTTTTTCTTTTAGTCAGGAAAAATTTTGAGTCAAAGGTTTTTTGGATTGGTTGGTGTCTTTATCCTTCCACTGTTTTTATCCTTCCCTAGCTACAGGAGTGGCTCTGCAGGTTCTGTGCCCCCACCGTTAGGCATCTAGGGTAGGGTCATCTGCATGGATTCCTGGGAGCCTTTCCCATTCTCAGGTTTCTGGAACTTTCTAGAGATTCCCCAAACTCCCAGCCACAGCAGGTGCAGATTTCCTCATTTTGCTGACCCTCTGGGCCTCTCTCTTGTCTCTCCCCATACCTGATCATGTCCCGTGCCCCACCCCAGATTCTTCTCCACCTCTCCTCTCCCACCCAGTTCCCTCTATTCCTCTGCCTCCTATGACTATTTTGTTGTCCCTTCTAAGTGTTATTCAAGCATCCTTGCTTGGGTCTTCTTGTTTAACTTCTTTGGGTCTGTGGGGTGTAGCATGGGTAGTCTGAACTTTTGGGCTGATATCCACTTATGAGTGAGTACATATCAAGCATGTTCTTTTGGCTCTGAGTTACTTCACTCAGGATTATATTCTCAGGTTCCACCCATTTGCCTGCAAAATTCATGATGTCTTTGATTTAATAGATGAACAGTATTCCATTGTGTAAATGAACCACATTTTCTGTATCCATTCTTCAGTTGTGGGGCATCTGGGTTGTTTCCAGTTTTTGGCTATTATAAATCAGGCTGCTGTGAGCATACTGGAGCAGGTGTCTGTATGGTATGGTGGAACATCTTTTGGGTATATGCCCAGGAGCAGTACAGCTGAGTCTTCAGATAGAACTATTTCCAGTTTTCTGAGAAACTGCCTGATAGATTTCTAGAGTGATTGTACATGTTTGCACTCCTACCAGCAATGGAGGAGTGTTTTCCTTGCTCTGCATTCCTGTGCTGTCACTTGAGATTTGAGCTTAGCCATTCTGACTGGTGTAAGATGGAAGCTCAGGGTCATTTTGATTTGCATTTCCCTGATGACTAAGGATGTAATTGTATATATTATAAAATATATATAATATGAATTGTATATATCATATAGTATAAAATAATATTTTTTATTATTTGTGGCTATTGTGAAGGGTATTTTTCCCTAATTTCTTTCTCTGCCCATTTATCGTTTGTAAAAAGGAGAGCTACTGACTTAATTGAGTGAATTTTGTATCCAGCCACTTTGGTGAAGTTGTTTATCATTTGTAGGAGTTCTCTGGTAGAATTTTGGGGTTGTTTATGTATACTATCATATCATCTGCATAGTGATACCTTGAGCTCCTCCTTTCCAAGTTCTAGCCCTTTGACCTCCTTTTGTTGTATTATTGCTCTGGCTAGAACTTCAAGTACTATGTTGAACAGATAGGGAGAGAGTGGGCAGCTTTGTCTTGTTTCTCATTTTAGTGGGGTTGCTTCAAGTTTCTCTCCACTTAATTTGATTTTGGCTATGGGCTTGCTATATATTGCTTTTATTATGTTAGGTGTGTGCCTTGAATGATAGGTCTCGCCAAGACTTTTACCACAAAGGGGTATTAGATTTTGTTGAAGGCTTTCTCAGCATAGATGATTATGTGATTTTTTTCTTTCACTTTGTTTATATAGTGAGTTATGTTGATGGATATTTGTATATTGAACCATTCCTGCATCCCTGGGATGAAGCCCACTTGATTATGGTAAATGGAGAATTTTATTGAGTATTTTTGCATCAATGTTCATAAGTGAAATTGGTCTGAAGTTCTCTTTCTTTGTTGAGTGTGTGTTTCAAGTACTAGGGCATCACAGTACCAGGGTACTGCGGCATCATAGAATGAATTAAGTAGTGTCCCTTCTGTTTCTATTTCATGGAATAGTTTGATGAGCATTGATATTAGCTCTTTTTTGAAAGTCTTATAGAATTCTGCATTAAAACTATCTGGCCCTGTCTCCCCCGCCCCCTCCCTTTTTTTGATTGAGAGACTTTTAATGACTGCTTCTATTTCTTATGGGAAAGTTTAGATAGTTTACTTAATCTTGATTTAACTTTGATACATGGTATCTGCCTAGAAAACTATCCATTTCATATAGATTTTACAGTTTGGTGGAGTACAGGCTTTTGAAGTAAGGCCTAATGATTTTTGAGTTTTCTTAGTTTGCTATTATGTCTCCCTTCTCAATTCTGATTTTGTTAATTTGGATAATGTCTTTGTGCCTTTTAGTTAGTTTGGCTAAGGGTTTGTCTATCTTGTTGATTTTCTCAAAGAACCAGCTCTTGGTTTTGTTGATTCTTTGTATTGTTCTCTTTGTTTCTAATTGATCAATTTCAACCCTGAATTTATTTCCTGCCATCTCATACTCATGGGTGTATATGCTTCTTTTTGTTCTAGAGCTTTCACTTTTAAATTGTTAGTATGAAATCTCTCCAATTTCTTTATGAAGGCACTTAGTGCTATGAATTTTCCTCTTAGCACTGCTTTCATTGCGTCCCATAAGTTTGGATGTGTTGTGCCTTCATTTTCATTGCATTCCTGAAAGTCTTTAATTTCTTTATTTCTTTCCTGACCAAGTGATCACTGAATGGAGAGCTGTTCAGTTTCCATGAATGTGTAGGCTTCCTGTTGTTATGGTTGTTGTTGAAGTCCAGCCTTAATCTGTGGTGTTCTGATAAAGCACCAGGTTTTATTTCAATCTTCTTATATTTGGTGAGGCTTCCTTTGTGTCTGATTATGTAGTCAATTAAGTTTTTGTGAAGTGCTTAGAAGAAGGTATATTCTTTTGTTTTGGGGTGAAAGGTTCTGTAGATATTTGTTAAACCCATTTGATTTATAACATCTGTAAGTTTCATCGTTTCTCTGTTTAGTTTCTGTTTTGATGAGAGTGGGGTGTTGAAGACCACCACTATTATTGTGTGGGGTTCAATGTGTGATTTGAGCTTTAGTAAAGTTTATTTTATGAATGTGTGTACTGTTGCATCTGGGGCATAGATGTTAGAATTGAAACACCATCCTGGTGGATTTTTTCCTTTGATGAATATGTAGTATCTTTTACCATCTCTTTTGATAACTTTTGGATGAAAGTCTATTTTAGATATTAGAATGGCTACTCTAGCTTGTTTCTTGAGTCTGTTTGTTTGGAAGTCCTTTATTCAGCCCTTCACTCTGAGGTAGTGTCTATCTTTGTTTCTGGGGTGTGTTTCTTGTAGGTAGCAGAATGATGGATCCTGTTTTCATATCCATTCTGTTAGCCTGTGTCTTCTTATTGGTGAGTTGAGTCCATTGATGTTGAGAGATATTAATGACCAATGATTGCTTGTTCCTGTTATTTTGATGTTGGAGGTGTTACTGTGTGATTCTCTTGGTTTTACTTTGTGATGGTTAATTTCTTTTGTTTTCTTGGGTGTAGTTTCCTCTTTGTGTTAGAGTTTTCATTCTAGTATCCTCTGTAGGACTGGATTAGTAGAATGATATTGTTTAAACTTGGTTTTGTCATGGAATATCTTGGTTTCTCTATGGTGATTGAGAGTTTTTCTGGGTATAGTAGCCTGGGCTAACATTTGTGGTTCCTTAGGATCTGCAAGATATCTGTCTAGGATCTTCTGGTTTTTAGAGTCTCTGTTGAGAAGTCAGGTGGAATTCTAATAGGTTTGACTTTATATGTTATTTGGCCTTTATCTCTTGCAGTTTTTAATATCCTTTATTTGTTCTGTATGCTTAATATTTTATTATGTGGTGGAAGGATTTTCTTTTCTGTTCCAATCTATTTGGTGTTCTGTAGGCTTCATGTATGTTTGTGGCCATTTCTTTCTTTGGGTTAGGGAAGTTTTCGTCTATGATTTTGTTGAAGATATTTTTGGGCCCTTTGAACTGGGAATCTTCACTCTCTTCCATTCTTATTGTTCTTAGGTTTGATCTTTTCACAGTGTCCCAGATTTCCTGGGTGTTTTGAGCTAGGAACTTTTTACACGTGGTATTTTCTTTGATTGATGTAACTGATGAGTCAATTTCTCCTATGGTTTCTTTTACACCTGAGATTCTCTCTTCCATCTCTTGTATTCTGTTGGTGATGCTTGCATCTATAGTTACTGTTCACTTTCATAGGTTTTCCATCTCCAGGGTTGCCTCCATTTTTGTTGTTTTTATTATTTCTATTACCATTTTTATGTTTTGGACCGTTTATTCATTTCCTTCATCTGTTTGACTGTATTTATTTGTTTCCTTTTTAAGGGCTTCTGCCCATTTGTGTTTTCCTGTATTTCTTTAAGGGAATTATTTATTTCCTTTTTAAAGGCCTTGACCATCTTCATGAGGTGGGATTTAAGTTTACAATCTTGCTCTTTAGGTGTGTTAGCTGGCTGTAGTAGTAGAGCTGAGTTCTACTGGTGTTGTATTATATTGGCTTCTGTTGATTATGTTCTTGTGCTTGCCTTTTGCCATCTGGTTGTCTCTGGTGTTAGCTGACCAGGGTGCCTAGGGTTGGAGCAGGCCACCTGGGAGGCAGGTAGAGCTGTGTGGTGGTGGTGGGGTGCGGTAAGACAATGCAAGACTGTATATGTTCATGCAGACAGGAAGGAAGATGGAACTCTGACAGGATGGACCAGAGTTCATGGCTACTGGAGTAGCTAGGGTCCCAGCAGGCAGAGACAGTTGGGAGAGGGGTCTTTCCTGTGTATCTAGGGTTACAGCAGGTTTCATGCAAGGCTGGTGGAGCTGTGTGGGCAATAGTGCTCTTCTGAGCCATACATTCAACTTAACAATACTCTCTTATTGGGTTATTGTCTCTAGGTTCTGCTTGGGAGACATTGATTCTTTTGGGATTAGATTTATTTCTGTAGTTCTAAAGTTTTTGAAGGAAACTTTGAGGTTTTGAAGGAAGTAGAGAGTAGAACTGGCTCTCTGAGCTTCAGTGCCTCTGGCACTGCCCTTCCATCTCCATTTGGAGAGATGCTTGGCTGGCCATGTGTTATGACTTGTTTTCCTGAGCTTTTTTAATATGAGAAGCCTATGTGCCTTAGTCAGGGTTTCTATTCCTACACAAACATGGCCAAGAAGCAAGTTGGGGAGGAAAGAGTTTATCCAGCTTACACTTCCACATTGCTGTTCATCACCAAAGGGAGTCAGGACTGGAACTCAAGCAGGTCAGGAAGCAGGAGCTGATGCAGAGGCCATGGAGGGATGTTTCTTACTGGCTTGCTTCCCCTGGCTTGCTCAGCTTGCTTTCTTATAGAACCCAAGATTACCAGCCCAGGGATGGCACCACCAACAGTGGTATAGGCCCTCCTCTCTTGATCACTAATTGAGAAAAATGCCTTACAGCTGGACCTCATGGAGGCACTTCCTCAAGGGAGGTTCCTTTCTCTGTGATAACTCCAGCTTGTGCCAAGTTGACACAAAAACCCAGCCAGTACACTATGTCAAGTGCTGAGACTGACTCAGTCTGTGTCTGGAGTAACTCATGCTAAGTCAGATCTATGGATCAAATAAATCTTTTTGTGGGAGATATAGGCTGGAATTTGTGGCTGGCATCCAGATCTGGCATCTTCTCAACATGCTGGTCTTTGTGATCTCTGTGGAATTAATTCAGACAAGACCCAGAGAACGAAGACAGCAGCATTTATTACGAAGTCTCTCTCAAGGCTAAGAACAGACAGTGGAGGATGGCCATTGTGCCTACCCTTGTTAAGGTGGGTTTTATGCTAATTTATAAAGTCTCAAGAACAGATGTGTTTAACTGGCTAGGCAACTGACAGCTATATTTAGGTTAAGGGAGGGGGAAATAGAATGTCTATGTTCCTTAGCAGAGCGTCTCTGGTAGTAATCTTATGAGGTTTGGGGATCTATCTTCACCCAGGGCTTGAAATATGACTCAGATCTCATTGTTTTGATTAGTGATCAACATTTGAGTTCCTGGTTTTATAATCCGAGGGCTATAAAGGGAGGGTCCGACTTCAGACTTCCAAGCCTGTTAATATATGATCACAATAGAGACAATGTAGTTGAATTCTTGTAAGAGCTTTCAGGTCTCCCCACCCTGCTGTTGTCATTTTTGTGGAGCATAGCTGCCATCAACTCTGGGTGCACATTAGAAAGAGACTAAAAATTCATATACCTGGGTTTTAACTCCAGAGAATCTGTTTTTGGTTGGACTTAGGGAGGGGTTTGAGGATTGGTTCTTATTTTACAAGCACTGCCTGTAATTCTGATCTGTAGTCAGGACTGAGAACCATTCTTGTAGAAGAGGAAGGCTCTTCTGGGAGACACTTCTCCCTCTTTACCTTTCTGTGTCCTTCCTTACCCATGGGATCTTGCTCTTGTTGGAAGGTGTACCAATGACCTTCCATTGTAGCCTCAGCTAGTTTAGAAGGTCAATAAAGGGAAAAGCTATGAAACACAGACAGCAATGTGTTCAACACTGAACGCTCTTTTAAATTACAATTTAATTAATCAAGGTAATAAATACTAAACAAACCTTTTTTGTTTGTTTCATAGTTTTTCTATAAACCATATGCCCAGAGATGGATGACCTGCCAACAAATGGCAGAATGAGCCCAAATGAGTACTTTTCTACAAAAAGATCTGAGTTGAACTAACTGAAAAGAAACAGAAGCAAATGAAAATGACCAATTATCGTGGAAGAAATTGAGCCATTTGCCATAAAACATCAGGCAGAAACAGTTTCCAGCATAGCAATTCTGCTGACTAAGGAGCAGCTAGTCCCTGGGTGGTTTGACAAAGCAAGAAAGAAGGGGCACTTGTAATGATCTCTGGACGCACAGCCCTGGTAATGGCGGGTGAGAACAACACTTCAGTTGCTCCTGCTAAGAATATTGATATGAAAACTGCAAATGAAATGCAGACAAATATGGTCTAGCAATGGATAAAAATGACAGCACCATAGCCAATTGAAGTTCAGTGTAACAGATCAAAGGTAGATCAATAGAGGAAATCTAATGTAACTTATCTTGGAAAAAGGAGAGGGAAGTGTGTGAATTTTTAACACATTGGCACAAGTGGCTGCCGAAAGTCAGTGTATATGCTGGATTAACAGTTAGATGGCGATAGGTCATATTGGGAAGAATTCTACATGTTATTTTTAGCATGCCAGGTAATAAAAGTCTAGATCCATCTTTTTTTTCTCAGAATGCCCCCTTTAAATTGACTATATTTTGTTCTTTGACAATTTTATTCATGTACTCAGTACATTCTATTTGCTTCCACCCCCACCCTCTCTTATCTCCTTTCCATCTCTCTTGTATGCTGGAATCCCAAAGAAGTAGGCTCCAATGCCGGTGTAAGAATGGATGTTCTCGAAAGGCGAGGGAAGCAGGCCAAGAGCAAAAGCTTCCTCCTTGCATATCCTTATCTAGGCTTCCAGCAGGTGTGGCCCAGATTAAAGGTGTGTCTTCCTGCTTTAAGATCAGGATCCAAGACCTATTGTCTTCCCACCTCTAAGATCCAGACTAGAAGTGGATTCACCCTCTCCAAGCAGAAAACCTCTCACAGGTGTGCCCTCCGTTCTTGATTATAAGTCATTCCAGATGTAGTCTAGCTGGCAACCAGGCATCACCATCAAACCATCAAAGCACCTGCGGCCAAAGTGCACCAAGGCTTCGTGGACATCAGGAGTGAGGATCCGAATCTTACTCGTTTCCTAGCCATGTGGTATTGAAACTCAGTAGCCATGTGGTACTGAAACTCAGTACATCCTTTTGCTATTTGTGAACTACGATAATAAAGTAGTCACAGTAGTAGACAACTTACTTGCCTGGAGTCTATGAGAGTTAAATGAATTCGTAAAATGTCTCCCTTTTAGTTCCTGTACACTTGAAGGAGGATAACAGCATGTTTCAGTGTTTGGTACATACAAAGACCCTCCTTAAATAGAATTTCAGATAGTTTTACTTTGTATTATGTAATACTTGTGTACATATAAATGTATTTGTTTATAATGTGCGCATTTTACAAAGCTGTTAAAATATATTTGAAGAACACAAGGCAAGGTTTTGAAGTTCCTTCTTTGTAAAATTCCTTTTGACTAAAGCAAAACCTAACTCATGGCTGGGAGAAGGGCTTTGAGGTCCCTGAAGGGAAGCTGAGTGTCTTCCAAGCTTGGAAGCTCACTGTACCCCAGCAGGGAGTAGGGAGGTGTCCTAGCAGGAAGCAGGCACCAGCTCAGGTCACCATGGCAACCACAAATTCAGCATTGGCTATGGAGTTTGGAAGGAACAAAGTGTTTCTCTTTATCATTCAGACCCCTCCCCCCGAAATGGTTTTTGACTCATTTTTTATAGAAATCTTCTTTCCCCTATGGGTGACACAGCACGAACCCCAAACTTTGACTATAGGACTGAACAGCAAATGGATGATTTGGCATACCAGCGGTTTTCCTAAATGGCCCTCCTTAACAAAGCACTCTTCTCTCTCTCAGAATGACCTCTGGCCCCCTGGATGTGGTTTAATAGGCATCATGAAAATGCAGCATCCAGCTGAGTGGTTTCCTTTTCCCAATGGGATTAACAAATTGTTGAGTTATTTGGAGATCATGGCGGACCCTAGATGAACTCACACTTCTGTAGTTCTTGCTTTGCTGGTGTGATTTCCACCTGTTCAGTGGCAGGTACCTCTCTTCATCCACAGACATGCTTCATGTCTTCAGGAGTTTTAGTCATTAGAAATGATTTTGAACCCACAGACCTGCCTTTGTAGAACTTTCACCAACTGATTCTAGTTCTGGGTCAGAGCTCAAAGAAGGCCTGGTTCTTTTTATACTTTTAAGCTCTACAATAGATTAGAGGTCGGTGTCGTGAACAGTTTTGGGAAGTGGTATTTATTGCCTCTGATGGGATATTTTGGGGATTCTGAGATACTCAGGGTGTCAAATCATACCTGTCACGATTTTCTGAATGCTATGTGAAAGACTAATGTAACTTTCCTTTGTCTACTCTCAGTACTGTGATTGGAATCTTGTGTGTGTGTGCGAAGATGTCTAGGACCATGTATGTGTAAATGTGCATGTGTGTGCGTGTGCATGCATGCATGTGTGCTTGCATGTGTATGTGTGCGTGTGTGCGTGTGTGTGTGTGTGTGTGTGTGTGTGTGTGTGTGTGTGTACACTCAAGCTCCCAGAAGATAACTTATGTAATTCTTCAGACACTGTCTCCCTTATTTATTGAGACTGACTCACCACATAGTCTAGACTGGCTGCCTGTGATTTCTAAGGATACTCTTGTCTCTGCTTCTTCAATGCTAGCTTTACAAACGTGGCACTATACCTGCTTTTTTCTTCTGACATGGAGGATCAGACCAACGAAACTGTCTGAGAGTGTTCTGAGAGTGTCCTGTCCATATAGTCTGCCCTTCACAAACTGAAGGCAGGTATTATTGGTCTGACTGTCCTACTTCTCTCAACTAACTGTCGTTCCTTTGCTGGTCTTGCCTCTGTGGCCTGAGGGCTTATTTTAAGATCCATTTCTTTCCTTAAAGTAATAGCCACTCTAATGGCATGAGGAGGTGGGACTGGATCCATCCTACATTCCCAAATAACTCTTATTCTGGAACTTGATAAATATTGAATATGTTCTGTGGCTGGTCCAGGAAACAGAGGGACGAGCTCCTTGCATTTGGCCTCTCTGCCAGTGCAGTCTAAAATGCCTTTATTTTCTTGATCTGGCAGCTGTTGGTATCTCACATTGAGCTGTTGTAACAGAATGCCGCAGACTGGGAAACAGACCTTGATTACTCATACGTCTGGATACTGGAAGTCCAAGGTCAAGCTTCTGGCAGGTCCTGCATGTGGGAAGGGCTCTCTTTCCTTTTTGTAAATTGCTGCCTTTTGCAGTGTCCATATAAGGTAGAGAGAAAGCCAGCTCTCTGGTGTCTTTCCTTATATAGCTCTAACACCACCTATATCTCTGACTTCATCTATACCTTATTGCCCCAGAGGCCATATATTCTGTTTAATTCCATCACACTTTTGGGTGGACCAGCATTGAAATTTAGAGGGTATATAGTTCATCCCAGTGAGTGTGTGCTCTGACTGTACACAGACCCAAGTTGTTTTCTTTTATCAAATGAGATGTCACAGAACTTTAAGAACTCAAGCTAAGGATAAAGAGCAGTCTGCCCAGAAAATAGGAAAGTTTTGGTCTTAAGCCATTAAAAAGATAAAAATGAAAAGGTGTGGCTGATAGCCGGGTACAGAGTACAGTCACTTTCCCTAGATTTCCAGTAATATACTCTACAACCGAGACCTCAAAGCAGTGAGCACTTTGTGTAATGCTTGCAATCTGCCCAGCTCCCCATAGTTTAGGAAACAGAAATTAGAGCTGGAACTCCTCGCTGTTAAATCATTTCTCTTATGGATGTAAGATGTTGGTCCTCCCGACAGAGAAAAGCATCTCTCAGAAGGGACTGCTCCAAGATCTGTAAAGGATGCCTGAACCACTCTCATCTCTACTCTTACAGGAACGAATTAGAGACATCTGTCGTCTCCTGGGCTCATGCTCTGACACGGCTAAAGGCTAAAGTGTGGAACAAGATCTAAGGCGAGGCATGGGGTTCCGGGAAGCCCTGTGAAGCCGGTTTCATAGTGTGAGTGTGGCAGATGCAGGTTCTTATGCTTCTAGTGAATGCTTAGGAAGGGGTGGCGTTCTGGGTTTTGTTTGTTTGCTTGCTTCCTTTGTTTTGTTTTTTAGATTTTCTAAAACAGAATTGTCTACTGGGATAAGACTCCAAGAAACCTCTTCATCATGAACTAGAAAGTAGGAAAAAGCAATGGGTTGTGTTTTAAGGCAAGATCACATCCCCCCTCCCCCACCCCCAAGCATCTACATTGTAACATTATGCCTACTCTAAGTTTAGAAATCCTGTCTCCAATATAATTCTGGGGTGTTCTATCAGGGCTGTTTCTCAGCTGTACTCAGGACCAGTTCATTCTGTCATTCTCCAGCCTCTACATGATGTTTCTACATTGCTGTCACCCGGACCTTACCACGCCATCTTTCACCTGGGCCATTTGCCTTGGTAGCTCAGAGAAGCATCTCAGAGACAAGAAAACCGCAGAGAATAACTTAAAAATCCTTATTGGTCACTGTAGGTCTAAGCTTTTTCCACACTGGCTTCTACAAGACCACTTTCCTCCCTGCTTTCTGGCCATCCGTCAGCCGGCCCAAGGGGCAGCTCTGTATCCAACATTGGTATAACCTTGGATCCTCCTTTGCACAGAGACTGTGATGCTTCCCTCAGCTTCTCCCCTGGGGAGGGGGAGAGGACACACACACACACACACACACACACACACACAGAGAGAGAGAGAGGGGGGGGAGAGAGAGACAGGTGAGAGAGGCAGGGATACAGGGAGAGAGAGACAGAGAGACAGAGGGAGGAGGAAGGGAGAGAGGGAGAAACAGTTTCACTTCACCTTACTATAAAACCTGCAGCTCGACAGACCCCCCCCCCCCCCACACACACCCCATTTGCCTTATTAAACGAACTAGCACCAGGAGCATAAGCATTTGGTTGCTCAGCTGTCACAGTTCCTGACAGTACCAGATGGGACACTATTTATATTTGAGTAGGATACTTTCCCTAAATTAAAGTATGCTCTTCCTTGAAAATAAGCTCACATCTCCTTCCTTTGGAGCAGACACTATTTGGAGCATCAAAGACTTTAACTTCGTATTTAGAGTGAGGTGTCCTACTACTGTATTATTGTAATCGCGGCAGTAAAGCCGTGATGTCTCAACCTGATCCCTTTGTTAGGAACCCAGTTGCTACTTTGTAATTTTATCCCAGTTTTAGTATTTATTTAATCACTGTTTACCAAGCATCTGCAACTTTTTTTAAAAATTTTTTTTTGTGGTGTTCACAATCCACAGCAGGCATCATAAGCTTCAGTGGTTAGAGAGTAGATATTTTAGGTTTTGAAGATTATGCATTCTGTTTTAACTACTCAACTCTGCCCTTGAACCACTTAAGCATAGCACCATGGACAGCCGGCAAATTAATGGTGTAAGGGAAAAATTTGCACTGGCTGCTTGTTTCAAAAAACGACGAAGCCTGCATTCAAGTTACAGTGGGCGGGGTTGGGGAGGAGATTTTGCTATGGATCTACTCAGACAAATACAGCAGAAAGACTCTTGGTGGTAGAAAACTCCCAAGAGGAACGTGATTGACTATCAAGGAAAGGAGATTCGTGTTAAGCCAGCCTAATAGAATTGTTTTGAAAAGCATGCCAGATACTTAGATGATGAATTTGAATGATATCAAAGGCGAGAAGAGTCTTATTAAACTGACTTAGTGGAGGTCTTGCCAAATGTGAGCTTAATCGTCTTGGAGACAGATTGATAGTGGCATAGTTGAGAGGATAGCGACTGAAGTGTAGTCAAAGAGTGAACCTTTGCTCGTGCCTGTATTCCAATAGGATCTCTACAAGGAGCATGCGACTGCTCTGGGGGAATGCTACACAGCTACGGTGTTGAGCTCTAGTCATTTTAAAGGAATAACAAATAGCGGGGGCCAGATAGTGTAGGAATTCATGCTGGGCAAGGTGGGAATCCTCAGAAGTGCTGAGCATAGAAATGATCCCTTGGGATGCCCAGAAAGAAAGACAGACAGAAAGTGTTTTTCTGGAGTAGCATGCTGCAGAAACATGGAGATGTGGAGACCAGTCAGGAAGCTCCTTCAATGGTCCCGATACCAATGAATGCTGACTGGCACTGTGGTCTCAGCAACTATTGTGATAGCGGTCGGATGCTGATATAATTACAAGGTAGATGAAATAAGCTTTTCTGATGGTCCAGATTTCAGGCATATCCGAAAGAACAAAGTCCAAGGAGGGCCTTAAGATTTTCACCTGCCTCTGGAAGAATGGTCTTTCTTCTTCTGAGATGACCGAGGGCGAGGTGAACAGAGTTGGGGTAGAGCACCCAGGCTTCTGTTTGTCACCTGGTTAGACTGTGGCCCAGATACCCAGTAAAGATGACGAATGGCCACTGGAGACCCTGATCTGGGATGGAGGAATCTGGTGCCGAAAGGCTGAGCCTGGTGGCACGCACGCAATCTTTTTCCCTTTGTTTTTTTAAAATTTTTCCCTTAAACGTTTCCTTTAAATTTTTAAAAAATCCTTTCCCCCCTTTTTAAATTTTAATTTAATTTTAGTAATTTCTCTTTCCGCCTTCCTCTGACCCATCCCATGTCCTCCCTGTCCAGTGTATCCTATGTCCCCCCCCAAATACCTCTGATGTTCAAAGCCACCTTGTCTATAACTATAGATAGAGGGAGAGGGAGGAAGAGGAGGAGGAGAAAGAGGAGGAGAGGACGGTTTCTATAATCAATTTGAAAATCGGATAGAACTAAAACATCATAATCATACATACATCTGCACATTGGCTCTATATCCTTTGGTCTTATTCCCTTGGGCAAGATGGGTGCCCAGCTGCTGCCTTGAGCAGTATCAGAAACGTACCAGCTTTCATATGGACCCAACAAAAGCAGAGCTGCTCTTTTGTTAATGAGAAGTGAGTGGGTAGGTGTGTTAAGAGCAATTATGGCCTGAGCAGGAGGTGGGCAGAGGGGAGTCAGGATGATCCAGGCAAACAGAGGCATTAGGAGACAGGCTTTTTGTATATAGTCTTCAGTGTTTTGACCTGAACTGGCCCAGCGTGTCAGGTCCTAGGTTCAGGATACTGGTTGTCTCCTTCCTTTCCCCTCTTTGGGCCATGTGAAGATGACACCTGGTGCTCTGAGCTTGCATTTGCTGACAACTCGGTTCTATTTTTTTCTACTCTGCTCAATTTCAGTTCCTGGCATGCTCAACTGAGGTTTGAAAGTGACACCCCAGCTGGTCCCCTCTATGCCCACTCTTACTGATTATTTTTGAAATCCCTTCTGCTTGGCAAGACTTTCTTTAGTTCTCGCTAGGTAGTCTTCTGCAGCCCTCTCTGTTTTGACACGGAATAGTACTTGGAGCCTTGCGCCAACAGTCCTCTTTGTTATTGAACATCTGTCTTCAGGGCTTCAAATTTTGTTGTTGGTAGATGTCCAGCTATCTTTGAAAGGAGCTGGGCCTCTTGGTAGTTTCAGTTCTAGGCCAAGGAATATACAGGACCCCTGTGTTTTAACACAACCCTAGCCAGCAAAGTGCTTTATATTAGTGAAATGCTCATAAAGATGCAATAGCCTTAAATTGCTTTAATGGTGGTTTTCATTGCCAGGATTTACCAAATCCAGAGTACAGCATATCCTTATTGTCCTGGCCATCAAATATCAAGTCACAGAAAAATTAATTGGAAATAAATGTAGATGGTAGATTAATTTTTTTTAAATCTGCTACTAGAGTTATTGCTGGGAAAGGAGCTATTTTTGGAAAGTATCTGCTTTGAGGGCTTTCAGGAGTCTAGGGGCTGAAAGGATTTAAAAATATCTGTACTTGAGACCTTGATACTAGCGAACAAGGAAAAGAGAGATGGGCTGGAATGATGTCCAAAGGCCATTGAGGTGGCCCTGCTGGAGGTGGGGGAGCCCAAGGAGTGTTGTGCACAGGGATGACAGCTGCTCATCCCAGGGGATGGCTTTTAGTGATGTCACTCTTAGATTTCTGGTCTTTGATTAAATTTGTTGTAAACCCCCACAAGCATATTTTCTAAAGCGATGTATAAGGTATATGAGTGTGTGAATCTGTTTGCATGAATAGTTATAAAGACATACATATGTGAACAGGTGTGTGTCTTTGTTTGTGTGTGAGAAAGACACACAGAGAAAGAGAGATGCAGAGACAAAAGCAGAGAAACAGAACAGTTTATGTAGAAGGAAGAATCCAAGTGTTTTTCCTTAGGAGGACTCTGGCATTCCACAATAGAATGGATGCTGGAGTCACGTAGAAAGAGCTAGTTCAGCAGGAGCAATCCTGGATTCAAAATGGTAGAAATGTATGGATCCATTTTATGGAAGACTAAAATGAGATGGGAGTCACAGCCAATCTCATCTATTGTAAGGAGTTTGGGAATGCCAGGGCTTCTTAAATGCCAAGGGCTCCTATCCAAACATGGCTACCCTCCATTCTCAACTCAGCAAATAATCTAGACTGCTCCTTTACCTTGGATTTCCTGCCTGGTTGTCATCCTGTGATGACTTTCTATCTCCTCATTATCCTCTTCGGCCTCATTTTAGCAGGCAGAAATGTAGAGGTGAGGGCATGATTTCTGTAGAGGCTTGGATGCCAGCTCTTTTCAACAAAATTTTGATTCAGAGACCTCAAAGAATAGTTCCTAGCTGCTATGGTTATGCGCACCTGTAGTCATGTTCCTCTGGAGGATGAGGCAGGAAGTTCATGAGGTAGGGACTAGGCTAGGCTATGTAGCCAGTTCAAGGGCAGACTGAGTTACATACGGAAGCTTGGTCCTTAAACAGCCAACCAACAAGGAAAGTGCAATTCAATAAAGGTGACTTTGTTTACATAGACTGACGAGGACACTGGTTTTTGTAAGATGAGGTTTTCATGGGAGATTCTGAATGGCTGAATGACAAGACCCTAGTACAGTGTTTTCCTGCGACCTCACATGGCTTTACAGCCATGCATTTCTATCTCGTAACATTGACGAGGTCAACACCACCCATCTCTATCCACTGCACTGGGTGGTGTCAGTGTCAGCTGCTGACTCCCAGTCATTAGACACTCGTCAGACACAATACACAGAAAACCTATGTGGAAGACTCACATGAGTGATGTTTCCAGGATGAAAATAGATGCAAATATAAAATTCACAGGGACACTCTCAGAGCGATATAAGAGCCAATAAAAGTCTACTTTCACAGGTACCACCTAGTTTCCTGGCACCTAATAAATACATTTGAGAGCTAGGCAGAGTAAGAAGCATGATTGGGTCCTAAGCTTGCTTTTATTTATTTATTTTACTAATAAAAGCTGTCTAAATGAAGCTTTGGGGCACACTCATACTGGTAAGTGGGGTAGAACACTTTACCCAACCTTTACTTTCCTGATACTGTTTATGTTGTTTCAGAATGCATTGTGTGATATATGTTGGAATTCTATGAGAGTCGTCAGCCCGGCAGGCAGGCAGGCAGTCTGCAGCTTGGCTCTTGTTGGCTCCCAGATCGGGGGCAATGTGATTTCTTTGGACATTCAGTTTCCTGTGTGTGAAAAGAATTCGTGTAGTAAGGCTACGAGTATTGTGCCAGTTAAATGGGATGTACTTGGTTCAAGCCTGGCATATACTAAGCACTCAGCAAATGAGTGCTGTTGCTACAAGGTTGCAGGAATAAACTCTATTTTTTTTTTTTTTTTAGAATGGAAAGTTGATTATTTTAATCACTGAAGACAGGAATTTTAAATAGATCAAATATCTTCAACCTGCCTGATAGGTTGAAATATTTTCTGTAAGAATCATTATAACAAAGGAAAGGAAATTTAATATATGTTGTATATATATATA
>JADRCD010238942.1:22616-45485 GCA_019843815.1 Montemys delectorum
CCCCCCCCCCCCCGCCCTGCTCCTTTCCCCATCCCGGTCACCCCCCCTGCCCTGCTCCTTTCCCCATCCCCACCCTGGGTGTGCCCCTCACCCTGGCACTTCAAGTCTTTGTGAAGCTAGGTGCTTCCTCTTCCACTGAGGCCAAACAAGGCACAGCAGCTAGAAGAACATGTCCCAGAGGCAGGCAACAGCTTTTGGGACAGCCCCCACTCCAGTTTTTGGAACCCACATGAAGACCAAGTTGCATATCTGCTACATATGTGCAGGAGGCCTAAATTGTGCCCATGTACACTCTTTGGTTGGTGGTTCAGACTCTGAGAGCTGCAAAGGTCTAGGTTAGTTGACTCTGCTGGTCTTCTGGTGGAGTTCCTATCCCCTTAGAGGCCACAAACCTTCTTTCTCTTCTATAAGAGTCCCCAAGGTCCATCCACTGTTTGGCTGTGGGTATTTGTATCTGTCTGAGTCAGCTGTTGGGTGGAGCCCCTCAGAGGTCAACATGATCCTCCTGTCTGCAAGCATAAAGAGTATCAGTGATAGTGTCAGGAACTGGTGCTTGCCTGTGGAAGGAGTCTCAAGTTGGGCTGGTTATTGGTTGGCCATTCCCTCAGTCTCTGCTCCCTCCCCGGTGCCTGCATTTCTTGCAGACAGGATACGTTTTGGGTTGAAAGTTTTGTGGGTGGGTTGGTGTCTCTATCATTCCACTGGGATTCCTGCCTGGCTACTGGATCCTCTTCAGATCCCATATCCCCAGTGCTACGAGGCACAGCTAAGGTAAGCCCACTTGATTCTTGGGCGCCTCCCTTATCCCAGGTCTCTGTCTTGTCCTGGAGATGCTCCCACCTCTAGCCCAGTCAGCTGCAGATTTCTTGTCGTTCTCATGGTCATCTGGCTATCTCTCCTGTCCCTCCCCACACCTGATCCTGAATCCCTCAGTTCCCCCCATAACCCCTCCTGGTTCCCTCCCTCCATCTTCCTCTTATGACTGTTTTATTCTTCCTTCTAAGTAGGATTCAAGTTTCCTTGGTTGGGCCTTCCTTGTTTAGCCTTTTTTTGTGTCTGTGAAGTGTAGCATGGGTATCCTGTGTTTTATGGCTAATATCTACATATAAGTGAGTATGTGCCACACATGTCCTCTTGGGACTGACTCCCAACTCTTATATGTAATCAAAGCCTCAATGTTCTCCCTTTGGGCTCTCTTTCGGCTCTTTACTGACACGAAAGTGTGTGGTGACATTACTGTCATCTGAGCGCACAGGCATCATTCTCCATTCTGCATTTTAGCACAATGTCATATTCAGAATTGTATCTGTTTATTTTGTGGGGTGCAGGGGCTGGGATGTAGGCCTTGATAGTGATGGCTCTGATTGTCCTACCTTTTAGGACTTCTAAAAAGCCTTGAGGGTCCATAGAAAATTGACATTTTAACACTCATGCCCTGGATCTTTGGTTTGGGAATTTTATTTAGCTTTTACAATGATTTTAAAAAGTTTGAGATTAATATAATTACATCATTTACCTTTTCCATTTCCTCCCACATGCTTTCGTGCTATATTTCAAATTGTTGGATTGTTCTTAAAGTTTTGTTTTAAAGTTATTGTTGCTTAAAGACCTGAAAGAGAACCCAAAGGGAGAACATTGAGGTCATTTGGTTCTTGATAGCACTAAAAGCCCATTATCAACAGAAGAAGGTAAATGAAAATGTGAGAAATCTTAGAGTTTGATTTGTTGCCATGGCATGACATTGCCTTGATTTTAAGATAACGGGACTCACACATGATATAACTACGTGTGCACATCCCCTGATGCCAGGATTCACTGAGAAAGATGACAGTCTGAGACATAGCAATGTGAAATGACACTTGCTGGGTCCTTCTTTGAGGAAGGTGCCATTTCTCTGATTTCTCCCTCATGCTGTAGCTTTGCAACCACATTGATGTGTGTGAAAGCTGGAGGTGATCTGCCCCTTTCCTAACGGTATCATGTTTATCACACGGTAGTGTTTACAGTTGTCTGGGAACAGCAAGAAGAGAAAGAAAGTGACATGTCAGGGTCCTTCGCTATCCGTTTGAGGTCTGTTTCCTCAAAGGCACACAGCAGAGCTGAGAAAAAGGGGACAGAATGCTTGGTCTTGGGGGCACTTCTTTCCTGGGGCTGGGGGAGACAAATTTTCTCTACTGAGTCTTCTCAATTTTAGACAAAAGCTGAAACACAGAAATTCTACTCCAGATCACTGAGTGTGACTGACACATTTGAAAATATCTTTTTACTAAGCCAGGAACCAGGGCTAGTGTGAAAAATGCTGCCCTCAGGAAAAACTGTATTGGATCCCTGTCGAGATTTCTCCAGGACAAGAAATACCTCAGTTCTGAGGAATGTCCACTAGATGGCAGCATGACTCCAGTTAAAGTATGGTGTGTATAAAAAGGGAGTTAAATGTTGAATGGAGAGGTTGGAATGCAAAAGGCTTTCTGTATATAAATCTAAAGGTAGTCTAAGCTTGCGTGTGTGCGTGCTCGTATGCGTGTGCGTGTGTACTCTTGTGGAGACGGAGGACAACTTTTTCGGAGTCAGTTCTCTCTTGAGACTATGGGTCAACCAAGAGGATGAGTTTAGTTGTCAGGCTCATGTTGCTGCAAACGATTTTCCTTTTAAGCTGTCTCATCCACCCAAGAGTTTCCTGGTATCATATGAAACACGCTGATATTCTTTCTGTATCTTTTACTTTCAGTTTCTAAGCAACATATGTTTTAAGCTAGCTTCATGCTATAGCTTAAAAACCTTTCGTAGTCCACCTACACATTTGGATGGCCAGTCACAGGTTTGCCTGGCTTAGGCTTGCTTCATTCTTCAAAGGGCAGGTGATGTTGATTTGCTAATTGGCTCTGAAGCCATTTGAAGCAGACCACACAGCTATGATCCTATTAACTGCTGTTATATCATGCTTTTCCCTTGGTCATGGGATGTGAGCATTTCTTCTTTTTACTGGAATTTCATATTTGGTGCAGCTCCATTTTTGACCTTTGATGGAAGCAATATATTAAATGATGATGTTTGCACCGAATGCCAGGTGGTTCTTGAGCTGTTAGCAATGTAGAGCAAGATGCTTGGCAGTTTCGCTGCAGAGGGCTATATATACTGGGACTCACACATAGGTACATTCTTTAAGTAGAAGCAAATTCTTTCTTAACATCGACTTAAGATCAAGATTCTTAATTTTATTAATTAGATAAATTGTTTCTAAGCAGCTCGGTGATTGAGAGAGGACCAGAAAGTTTGGGCTGAAGAGAGTCAGTGATGGCTTTCCAAATTTAAGGATTAGTGGAAGACAGATGCCAGAATGTTCCTGGGGAACCAGGGCCCCACTGTGGCTGCCCACCATTGTCACCATCTGCTATCTTTAAGACATGTCCATGTGGTCAGGATAAACTAAGTTAGAGATGTGTGCTCAGTAAGTCTGGTTAATTGGGTTAGTTAAGAGAACAAACACAGGCACACTTAAGTATATACACATGTGTATATGTGCATACACATCATCCCACCCACAGATACTGGGCCACGAACAGCACAAACCACTCTGTTAGGTTGGAAAACATTAATCATTCTCTGTAAAGAACCTGGTAGTTGATGAGGCGTTTTCAGACGTGCCTTGTGTGAGTTTCGCAGCCCTGTGCTTTAAAACAGAAGCAATTGTGCTGGAGAGATGGCTCAGCGGTTTAGAGCACTGGATGATCTTCCAGAGGACCAAGGTGCAATTCTCAACACTCACGTGGCAAGTAATGATGGTCTCTGTAAGTCTAGTTCCAGGGGATCCAACGCCCTCTTCTGGCCTCCTTGAGCACTGCATGCTTGTGGTGTGCAGACATACAGGCGAATACCTGGACACGTAAAATGAAAAATAAAAAAGTCATTTAAAAATTAGAACACACAAAAAAGAAGGAAACAGCCTCTGCTCACACAGCTGACCAGTAAACAGAATTCGGAAATACAATGATGAGACACACATCCACGGCCCCCAGGGGGCACTCTGTAAATTGCTACTTCCCTCTGACGACCCTTCCCTACAAGCCCTGGCGTAGTGGTCTCTTACCACGCTCTTTCCAGCTCAATACTTTATAACGACGTCTCCAGATGCTGCTTCAAGCTCTTTATTTGATGGTGTGTGCCTGATCTTCAGAGTTCCATCCTGGGGTCTCTGTGCCTCCCTGTGCATTGATTCTGCTTCTATTTTGGGAGGAGGGAAAGCCTTGTCGATCTGTGGCCTGCAGGGTGATGACCAGGCAGAATGCCCCTTAAGTAACAGGCATTTCTGCGGATGCTGTGTCAAAAGAGGACCCCTCCAGCCACCAGCCTGCAAAGGGCTCTCCCAGCTGCAGGGATGGACTGTGATCTTCATTTATAGCGTGGGCAAGCAGGGCTCTCACTGGGGCGGTGAGTGTCAAGAACGCTGGGATGTTAAAGGGAAAAACTCTTGCCCAGGACCTTAGAGTATCGGATTTTTTTTTCCTCCTCATAACAACAAGCGCAGACAAACAGTAAAGGACACAGCAAGAGAATAAAACACCACTGAGAGATAGGGGAGTGACAGTCATCAGGGAAGAAAGGGGCCAGGGCTCCTAGTGGCTGAATTTCCCATTGAGGAAACAAATATCTGGGGAGAGCAACAGCACCTTGTGACATTTGCTAAGTGGCTTTGATGATTGACTTCTCAATTGAGTTTCTGTACAGAGCAGAGCAAAGGGTGCGAGGGAAAAGCAATTTTCCCAATGGGAGTGTAAAATCTTTCAGCCTAATGAAATGTTTTTTTCTGGTCTAGAGATAACAACCCACTTTTGGATTTTATGCCTCCTATTGATTCTTTGTGTATTTTTTATAGAAACTCTGATGAAATTCAGTTAATTGTATTTTGTTAGACTGTGAGATTGTCTTTTTAAATATTCTCCAAACCTCCATGAACACGGTCTCTTTCCTTCTTGTCTCCCTCTCTCCAACAAGGTGCTTAACTTTGATGAATGGTTTGTGGCAGCTTAAAAAAAAAACCCTCAAACTCTACCCTTTTGATCCCTTTCCTGTTTGAATAATTGTGGAAACTCTGAAAAAGCCAAGTTCTGCTCAGCAGTAAGAGGTTGAAATACAGTCATTAAATCCTGATGGGTTTTTCATTCTGCATCCCATAATTTTAAGGAGCACAGCTTTGTAAGATGGTTGGATAAGTGCAAAAAGTATATATTAAAAAAATGGTAACAGAGGGCTGGCTTTATTTGGAGGGGGAAAAAAGGTAAACAGTCCAAAGCCGTGCAAGTTCTCAGGGGTTAGTCTCACTTTGCAGGGACGAGCCAGAGACGGGGATGTGGGCAGAGTCTGCGATTTGGTAGCTGTTGTTTGGGGTTATTGTGTTTTCTCTCTTTTTTACATCCTTGGTACTTTATTTAGGGATGGCATTATCTCTAGAGAACTGCTCTGCTGTTGGGCAGTAAAACCAGCTAATTCTTGAGATAAAGGTTCTCATAAAAGAATCTGAGCAGGAAGACTTGGTGGTTTAGAAAAAGTGTAATCTTTATTGAATGGCTGGGGCAGGCACTGAAAGCAGAATTAAGTTTATAATTGTTTAACAGACAAAGAGGTTTCGAATAGATTTCAACTGAGAACAGCTAAGAGTCACAGGCAAAAATTAAAGGGCACGGAGCGACGAGGTGTTGTGGTCTGAACAACTCTGCCACAGGATTTAGGAGTTTTGTATTTCAATCCTGGTTTTGCTTAGAAGCTACATGGGTTTGGGTAAATTTCCTGATGTTTCTATGCTTTGGTTTTCCTACCTATAAAATAGAGACTTTGTAGTGGGCTGGATGAAGGAGTTTAAATGTGTTTCAATGTACCCTGTCAGCAATGTTACCAGGCTGGTCTATCGTTACTGTAATTCCTTTTACCTAAGTAAACAAAGTGAATACATTGAAAGTGGGAAACTTCCTGGGCCATTGAAAGTGACAGAATTTGAACTGAGATAGTCTAGACTGATAAAAAGCAACAACAACATCATCAACAACAACAACAACAAAACACATGCACATTACTACTATAAACACACCCTGGAGAATTAATCCCTGGCTAATGTGCCTGGCTCCCACATGTTCGTACTTACGAGCACTCTTCTAGAAGGAGAAAATGCAAAGTGGTTCTGTTTTCCAGTGATCACATTGCTGTTGTTCGAATGAAGGTGCCCCCTCCACAATCCATTTTGAAACAATCCTCATTGAAGAGGCGGGGCTTAGCTGGTAATGTAGCTCAGTTGGTAGAGTATATGCTTCCCACACGTGAAGTCACGGGTTTGATCCCCAGCAGCACATAGTGTGGTAGTGAATGCCTGTAATCTCAACACCCAGGAGATGGAGACGAGATGATCAGAATTTTAAGGTCATCCTGTACTACGTAGGAAATTGGAGGCTAACCTGGACTAGGTGTGAAGTTATTAAAATTTGAGAGCTCTTCTGCCAGGAGTTAATTATCACCTTATGAAAGGGTAAGAGGGGACTAGCATAGGGCTCTTTTGCTCTCCAGATCCCTTCTCCACTTATGAGAGTCCATATTGTTCAAAATACCACCTTATAGATCAACACTAGATCAATGGTTCCCAGCCTTCCTAATGCTGTGACCTAATCCAGTTCCTCACGTTGTGGTGATCCCCGACCATAAACTATTCTCATAGCTACTTCATAACTGTAGTTTTGCTACCATTGTGAACTGTAAGGTAAATATCTGATATGCAGGAGAGCTGATGTGCCCCCGGTGGGAGTTTCCATCCACGGGTTGAGAATCACTGGATCAGATTCTCACTACAGACTGAATCTGCTGGCACTTTGACCTTGGGCCTCCAAGGCCTTCACAACTGTGAGACATAAATCCTCCTTACTTTTTTATAAGTCACCCAGCTTCTGCTGCCTGAGACCGTGGCCCAAACAGGGGAGGGTACCACCCTCCCTGAGAAGATGTGGCGATGTCTTCCTAAATCTGTAAACTGAAGAGCTATCCGTGAGGCAGCTTCTCAGGGCATCATGTAACAAACACCACACTGGGATAGTTCAGAGCGGCTGAATTTTATTGCCTCGGTACTGGAGGCCACTGGTTTGAAATGGAGAGATGAGCCTCAGCTCATCCTGAAGGCGGAAGGTCTGGTGTCCTTAACCGCTGGTAGCCTCCGGATTTTCTTTGCTTGCATTTGTCCATCAGTGTCTGCTTCCAAGCTTCCTGTCTTTAGGAAATGGAGATGTAGCACTGTGGTGGAATGTGTGTCTAGCCTCCGCAAGGGACACCACTGTTAAATCCAGAGCCCATGGTTAACTAGTGCAAAGCGACTATTACTTTTCTATTGCAGATAGGAAACAAGCCACACACAGTTAGTGGCTTAAACACACACATTTATTATTTTCTGGTTCTAGAGGTTAGAAGTCTCAATGAGTCTTATGGAGGTCTTGTAAGGCTACAATTAAGATGTTAGGAGAGATGTGTTCTTGTGGAGTTTCTAAGGGAGAGAATACATCCACGTCTTCCATCTTCCAGAAACCGCCTGCATTCCTTGGCTCATGACCCCTCCCTCAATCTTCAGAGCTCAAGGTGTGGTTATCTTTGGACCTCTCTGAATACCTACTTTATCTTCTTTAGGGCCTTTGTGATTATGTTGGGCTCACTTGGATAATACCTTAAAATCTCCTCCTGTCAAGAACTGGACGTTAGTCACATCTGCAAAGTGTTTGCCATGTAAGCTAGTGCAGTAACAAGCTGCAGTGGGTGGGACAGGAATGTCCCTTGAGGGACTTGCTTTGTTTGTTTTAGTCTTCAAGACCCTTCATAGAGGAAATTTTGGGAACCCCAGTGGTTTTGTTTCACAAGTTCACTGTTAAGAGGATTAAAAGGAGTTCTTGTTGTGGCCCCTGCTGCCTATCACAGAGCCAGTACTTCATTCTGCAGCAGCTGTTCATCCTGTTTTAAATCCCTTTAAACAGTGGGCACCCGTGCAGACATCTCGGATGTTTGCATATACCCAAAGCAAAGCATGTTTTTTTGTGTTTCCTGAGGAGTCAGTGGAACTTAGTGTGCCTAGTGAGTGATGTGATGGCTTGAATGCCATTTGCATTGGCCACACTTCAGTCTGTTTGCTTCACTCTTCTGCCACATGGCCTTACTTGTGATCATGCTTGCAAGAAGAGCGTATTGAATTTGGAGGTCTTCAACAATTAAGCATTCTATTTTTAGTTACTTCTATGGTAAAGACTTTTGATTGACTCTCTAATGGATACTCTTCCACCTTGCCATCCTGCCTCAATTTAAATCTTTTAGAAGTTTTAATGTGTCTTATATAAGTAGCCTAAAGCTGTATGGATAGAATGGAAGAATAAAAATGATTGTTTTCATAACCGTAATAACAATGTAAATAGTTGAACACTTCATAGTGCTACAAAGGACTTGGTCATTCGACTATCAAGTACATGGCTGATTTGATGGTTACTCAGCCATCCTATCAGATGCCTGCAGAGCTGACCTTGGGATCATCGAGCCTGCTTTCTAACCCTACTTGTGACTGTTATGAACTTAGGAACTGAAGTGAAGCCAGAGATCTACACTGAGCCTCAGTTTCTACATATTACCCTTCCTCATAGGGTTGTAGTGGAGAATCATCTGGAACACTTACTTCCACTGTGCGCCTCTCGTTCTGACACCATCTCAGTGACCGAGACACACTGGTTGCTAGTATTGTCATTGCTAGTATGGCTATAACGTGATTAAAGCAAAGACCTTCAAGTCTTGATTTTAACTGTTCAGTTGAGTTATCTTGATTTTAACTGTTCAGTTGAGTCACCAGAAGCTATAATACACGCAAGGTTTGTAAAAGTAGGTGAGAGAATCCTTGAGTTACAACCCATTCAATTTAGCCTCAGGTGGATTACAAGGATGGACCAAAGAGGTGTGGGATTCAAAATGCAACAGGACTGGGAATGTAGCTCACTTGGTAATGTGTGTGGGTAGCCTTTATGAGGCCCTGGGCCCAATCCCAGTATTGCATAATCTGGGTGCCTTGGTATACATCTGTAATCTTAGCACTGAAGATGTAGGTATTTAAGGATTGACGTTCCAGTTCATTCTTGCCTAGTGGAATTTGAAGCTAGCCTTGTCTATATAAAATCCTGTCTCAAACAAACAAGCAAGCAAATAAACAAACAAGAAAACCAGGAAGAAGTAATGAGATAGGTGTGATAAATCTGTCTTCTAGAGAGAGAGAAAGAAGTGTATAATAATTCTCTGCCTTTGTTCCTAAGAGAGCTTCTATGCCAATTCTACCTATACATATTAGGCAGCTTGGTGGGTATCATAGACCAGAATGTGACTCTGATCTAGAAATCCAGAGTGTGATAGATTTGCTGGCCAACTAGGAGAATGGAGTAGAGAGAGATTGTCAATAAGTTGGTTCCAGCATTTTTCTAGACAAGGAAAGCAGATTCTGTTGAGCAGATACCCAGGAGCCATCTTAGACACCAATGTAGATGGCTTTCAGTAAGCATGGGGTAGGGGAGCCAACATAGGTTTCCTTGTTGAAGAAAATCCTCCTGTCATCTGGAAAATGTTAAAATATCTTTTATTCTCCTGATTTAATTATCTTCTTTGAGGCTTACTACCTTAGTCTGCTAACCTAGGACTAGTCCTGGAAGCTTCTAGCTTCTGTCCAATCTTATCTAGGTCTAGAATGTTTCCAGCTAAATAATAACTTACTGCTAAATAATCTTACCCCTTCCCAGTTAATTTTGATCTCTGGTTGGCTGATTCGACTCAGCTGTTTTGGCTCAAACTTCTCTCCAAGCTGATTCAACCTAGTTTCTCTGGGCTTCTCCTGAATTGTTCTACTTTACCTCAAACTAATTCTAGCATTCTCTTCTAATCTTCTGGCTCCTTCTCATTCTCTGGTTCCTTCTGTTTTCACCTGTGTCTACTTTGTTCTCTCTTCAACCTGTTTCTTAAACTCTCCTGGTAAAATTGCCTTCTCCTTTTTTTCTGTGCTCTCTTAAGTAGCTTCCTTTTCCTCTCTCTCCTTATGAGAGTTGAGCATATCCTATTCTGTCAACTCTTTCTCTGATTCATCACTTTGTCTGCCACTCAGTTAGACACCACTTTCAAACACAATTACTTCCTTCTACAAACTAACTTTACTTTCATTGTTTGAGATTAAAGGTGTGTACTAAGGGTGTGCCTGTATTCCAGTCAGAGAGATTAAAGGTGTGTGTTAAGGGCTGAGCCACATCACAACTAGAAACTGCTTTTTTTTTTTTTTTTTAGATATTTTCTTTATTTACATATAAATTTCTCCTTTCCCAGTTTCCCCTCCAAAAAACAAACAAACAAACAAACAAAAACAACAAGAACAAACCCCTGTTGCCTCCCCCCTCCCCATGCCTGCCACCCCACCCTCTCCCACTTATTGACCCTGGCACTCCCCCACAGGGTTCACAGTGAGACCGAATACCCAACAAGAGGAGAAGACTCATTTGCCTATGTTTATAGAACTTATAGTGAGAAAACTTAGTAATGGGGCAAACAAGGGAGGAAGAAGGATTCAGGGAAGGGTTCAGTCCAGAGAACCAATCTAAGGGCCATGTACTTAACTCCTTTGCTTTTACTTTCCATTCATATTCTGATTCAGAATGGTCAGAAATCATGATGTTGTGATATGTCTGAGGAGAAAGGGTGACTATACATGATGCAAAAACAGAAGGCAATCACTACCCTTTATCTGATAAGAGACATGAGTTGAATTGAAATTTCTTTCATTAGTTGAAAATATTTAGTGCACTTATGAAATTTGTTCTATATCAGGTTCACAGGCAAGAGAAAGTCAGTCCTATGGCAGGATCTTCATGAGCATCTCTACAATTTACACTTGCACATTATAGCAGTTATGCCATCCCTTCTGACAGTAACCCAGCAGGGGTCATTGCAGTGGTAATATGTATTCAGTAGAGGAGATTACCACATTTCAAAAAGGTAAGGGGTATGTACAAAATCCAAGGTTGGCAACTACTGAAGTAGGAATGAATGCTGATACTTCTTGCTCTAATGGAGTGGTTCCCAACCTGTGGGTCCTAATCCCTTTGGGAGTCAAATGCCCTTTCACAGGGGTCACTTAAGACTATAATGTATATTATGATTCATAACATTAACAAAATACAGTTATGAAATAGCACTGAATATAATTTTATGATTAGGAGTTACCACAACATGAGGAACTGTATTAAAGGGTCACAGCTTTGGGAAGGTTGAGAGCCACTGCTCTAACATAACACAGAGAAGCAAGAGTGTAGTCAGAAACAGTAATGGAACCAAAGCAGGTGAGGAGCCTTGAGCTTCAAGCACATTCTCATTCTCAGAGAGTCCTACACTTTTTCAGATGGCTTGCTTCTGGCTGGTCAACTCTTTACTCATTCTGGGACCACATGCATTCAAGTAAGTTACATTTTAGTTTGGATTGAAAATGCACCTCAAAGTCTATATGATAAAGCTTGATTGCTGCCAGTCACCTGAGATACGGTGAAACCCTGAAGATGTGGTTGGGTTGCTGGAGATACATCCTTGACAGGGATGTGCTGTGGGGACTCTACTCCTCCCTCTTTTATTTTATCCTATCCTGCACTCCCTGTGATGAGGATTGGCAGTGTCTTAAACAGTGGGCATAGTTACTGATTTTATGAAACTGTGAGCCAAAGTATAGCCTTTCCCTCTGTATGTTGATTAATCGTGGGTATTTTGTTATAGCAATGGAACAGTTATTAACACAGTTTTTCTTTTTAATGGTAAAAATATAGGCTAAGCTTATAGTCATTTCTCTTTGGAAAGATATGACCTTAGGGGAATTTTGTTGAAGGAAAGGTGCTTTTCTGCTCTACTATTTTTTTTTTTTTTTTAAGGATGAGCATGCCAAATCTATTGATTATTTTAGAATAAAAGGACCTCGGCCTTGTGAAGGTTCTGTGCTCCAGTGTAGGGGAATGCCAGGGCCAATAAGTGGGAGAGGGTGGGGTGGTAGGCATGGGGAGGGGGGAGGCAAAAGAAGTTTTTTCTTGTTGTTTTTGTTTGTTTGTTTGTTTGTTTTTTGGAGGGGAACCTGGGAACGGGAAAATTTACATGTAAATAAAGAAATTATCAAAAAAAAAAAACCATCCCAGTCCTATTGTTTTAAGGATTGAGCCGTTCTAAATGGAAACTGTCTAGAGGAAAATGAAGATGATGAAGCTAGAAAACACTGGCCAAGTTCCTTGGGGACTTAGACCTATTGAGGCTTTCTTGAATTAATATTTAAATTATTTTTCTGAGAGAGAACAAATTGACCAAATAAAGCATGCCCATATGCTCAGTAGTCAGAATGAACAGTGGCTGCTGTTTCTTACTGAGTGTTTATGGCAGCACTGCACTAAACAGCCATTTCTTTAAGCTTGGTTGCTTCTGTGGAGATAGAGGAACCCTCTTCCTGATACCTACAATGAGGTAGGACTCTTGCTGCTCCCAGGAAATTGATTCAAGGCCCTTGGTCCTCACACTACTTCAGCTTCCTGGTCACACAGTGCAGGCTGGGTGTGGGGGTGTGATTTATTGTCTGTGCCACCCTGACACATGTGTCAGAGAGCAGTGCCATTTTATGAGTCTAAGACTGCCTGCCCTTCATTCAAATTATCTCTCCTTTGGCCAAGGGCTAGAAGCTGTGACTAGAAAAGCTAAATGTCACGTTTTGTGGTCTTGATGGTAGCTAAAGGAAAATAAAGATAAAATAATCTCACTGCCTTTTCTCTCCCCATGTCCTGAGGCTTCCATCTTGCCGAGATGACAAAACAAGAAATGAAGGTCAAAGTCATTAAGGGAGTCATCTCTGTTTGTGGCAGATCCTAAAACAGAAACTCTATCATATACCAAGGGCAACTGAAGAGAACAAAAGCATTCAGCTCAGAAGCAAATATAAACTTAGACATGGAAGGCTTGTTGGATGGAAGAAGATGGACTTGTTCTCTGTGGGACTAGGGGCCAACTCAGGGACAGGACTCAGAGTTGACCCCATATGTCCAGCTCATTAGCATGGGCAGCTTTCTAGTCTGGGGCTGTGAGACTTAGCTGTTAAGGATTTCTTTGCAGATCCTGAACAAAATTAGCCAAATGTTTGTTTCACTTTGCCTTTGGCCTTCTCTTCACATCTCTCCAAAAAAGCTAGTCATTATGTTATAGCCAAAGAAAGTCATGAGGGATCAAGCCTGGAGTGGAATGTTCTAGAAGACATGTTTCTTTTGAAAGAAGCCAAGGTTTAGGTTTTGATGGCATATTCCCCTTCATTGCGGGACAGGAGAGTACAGGTTTTAGGTCATGTTGCCACTAGTTCCAGCATTGACTCTGCTGCTCCTAACTGAGTGAGCTTGAGGGAAAAAAACCCCAGCTTTCCAAGCTTCATTTAGTGTGATACAAAAATTAACATCCTTTATCTCAGAATAATTGTCATGTCCTGGCATCTGACAATCAGAGAAGGCAACTTTAAAATAGCCTGTACAGCTAACGTTTTCAAGTTCACTTAGGAATACTGACACAAGCAAACAGTACTTTCCATAAACCTGTATAATGTGGGACTGGGAAGACAGA
Source organism: Montemys delectorum (assembly GCA_019843815.1). Taxonomy (NCBI): domain Eukaryota; kingdom Metazoa; phylum Chordata; class Mammalia; order Rodentia; family Muridae; genus Montemys; species Montemys delectorum. The sequence continues at coordinate 36,270 of JADRCD010238942.1, forward strand.
TGGCTCAGTGGGTATGGTAGTTTGAATGAAAATAACTCTATAGGCTCATAGGGCCTGGCAATATTGGGAAGTGTGGCCTTGCTGGAATAGGTGTGGCTTTGTTGGAAGTGTGTCACTAGGAGGGTGGGCTTTGAGGTCTCAGAAGCTCAAGCCTGGTCAATGTGTCACTGTCATTTCCTACTATCTGTGGATCCAGACGCAGAACTCTCTGCTATGCTTGTGTCCTGCCATGCTTCCCATCGTACTGATAATGAACTAAACCTCTGAACTGCAAGCCAGCCCTAATTAAATATTTTCCTTTATAAGAGTTGCTCTGGTCATTGGGTTTCTTCACAGCCATAAAACCCTAACGAAGTCAGTGGGTAAATTGCTTGCTGTGTAAGTATGAACATCTGAGTTTGGATCCACAACACACACACACACACACACACACACACACACACACACACACACCATGCACACACACATACCATGCACACATACCCTGATGTGCACACCAGTGGAGTTGTATAACTATTATTATTAGCTCAAATAATTACTTTTTTCCCTTTATTGCATTTGTTTATTTAGTGTGCAAAAATCTGTGGGTTTGTGCACATGTAAGCATGTACAATGAACGGGCAGGCATACTATAGCATGGGGGCTGGATGATAAGCTGTGGGAATTATTTTCTTCTTCTGTTCTGTGTGTCAGGGATTAGACTCAGGTTATCAGGCTTGGTACAAGGGCCTTTACCTGCTAAGTCATCTTGCTGGCCCAATCTCATGTCTTTAAAGAAGAAATCTGCTCTTGGGCATTAGAAATTCCAAAATTTGTTGATAAAGTGGGTTCCATCTATTCAAACCATTTGGTTCTCTGCTTGCACATATTATATTAGCAGATGTGATATCAAAAAAAGAAAGAAAGAAAGAAAAAAAGAAAAGAAACACTACTACAAATGCCAATTTTGATATAATTCATATATTAAATTCAATGTAATTAAATTTTGACTTAAATTGGGTTTGCATCCACATTTGGCTACTCCATTAGGTTTATGACTGGACAAATTAGTTAACTTTTTAAAACCCTGCTTGTTCACCTATAAAAGGAAATTGCTCTGAGGATTAAATAGACATGGGAAAATTTAATGCCAACATGTTTTCAAAACCTGATAATGATTAGATTTTTTTCTATGATTTGATTCATTAGCCAGCTTTGACTGTTGAATGCGTAATGAGGTCACAAGGCACAGTGAGGTCATGAGCAATATCTTCTCATAGGTGTGATGTAACATTGCGCAGACTTGGCAGCAGTGGGGTTGTGTCTGGAAGGGGAAGGCAGATGTCTAAAACTGGTCTTATTGAGGTAAATTCTACATGCCTAAAGAGCTAGCTTTTTTTTGTGAAGGGCAGCAGGCATTTTCTCACCCATGCCTTCTTCTGGATTCCCCCATGGCTTAGATTATTATTGTTTTTCCTCCCATCATATTATACTCTAGATTGTATTAACATCATTCTTTTCCCATAGCCCAGTTTCTCTTTATGAGGATATTCATAACTACAGTTAGGGCCAATCATGATACTCTAGAGTGCTCTCTCCCTCTTGGAATGCATAATCACCTCCACAAAGTCCTCTGTGCTCTGTGAGGTAACAGTGTCAGGTTCTGTGCATTTGGACCAGGGCTTCTTAGGGAGCCTTTATTCAATCTACTTCACTGGCTGTTTTGGGAAACACAGGAGCCTCCTCTTCCTTGGAATTGTTCCAGCCAAGCTGTGGCTGAGGGTGATCTCACTAATGTCTGTCAGATTGGGGAAAAATTAGTAGGGGATATTGGGGCAAGTTATTCAGCCACAGAATAGAAAGTTTCATTGTCTCTTGGCACTGCAGGGCATGTTCACAGAGCTCTGCTTCATTCAGTTTGCACTAGGCTGTAGTTTGGGGAAGAGGGCTCTGCAGATGTGCCTTTCTTTTTTTCTTGTTCTTTTTTGTCTTTAAAATGTTTTATTAGTGTATATAAATTATATAAATATTATATTTCATACATGTATATTATCATTTTTACCATTGCCACTGCTTGCTTGTCTTTTGTCTCCTTCCATTTTCATTGATCTCTTTCTTCCCCCTAACTTGCTCCTTTTCTGTTTCATGTCCTTTTTTTCTATTTATTTTTTAATACAATATGTTTTGATTATGTTTTTACCATCCCCTAATTCCTTCCAGGTCCTCCTCATTTCCTTTCTTATTCAACTTGAAGTTTTCTCTTTCTTTCTCCATAGTAAATTAAAACAAAGCACCCCCCAAACATGCCCCCCCCAAAACAAACAAGCAGTGAGGGAGGGGTACAGTAAGGAAAAAAAGGCTATAGAAGCAACTTTTATTCACCTGATATCATCGCAGAAGCTTCCACCCGCTAACCTAGACCTAGTCCCAGAAACTTTAAGACTCTACACAATCTTATCTAGGCTTAGAGTGTTTTCAGCCTTTGAGGTTTACTGCTGAATAATCTCATCCCTTTCTTGTTCTTTCTGAATTCTGGCTGGCTGGTTCACCTCAGCTGTTCTGACTCAAAATCCTCTCCAAGCTGACTGATTCAATCTGGCTTCTCTCAACTTCTCACTGAACTGTTGTGCTTTGTCTCAGACTAACTCTGGCAATCTGTTCTAATGTTCTTACTCTTTCTCATTCTCTAGCTCATTCTGTCTTTACCTGAGCCTAGCTTGTACTTTCTGCAACCTGTCTCTGTGGAATGGTGCCAGTAAAAACTGTCCCTGAACTCCATGAATTGAACCACCACCAACTGAACTGCCGTGAACTCAACGCTACTGCATGGCCTCTCAACTGACTGAACAGAACCGACTGCCCAACCTCTCTCTTCCTCCACTGCTCTTTTTTTTTTAATTAGATATTTTCTTTACTTACATGTCATATGATTTCTCCTTTCCTAGTTCCCCTCAAAAAAACCAAAAACCAAAAACCAAAAACCAAAAAACAAGAACAAACTCCTGTTGCCTCCTCCCTCCCCCTGCTTGCCACTCCACCCTCTCCCACTTATTGGCCCTTGCATTACCCTACACTGGGGCATGGAACCTTTACAGGGCCAAGGGCCTCTTCTCCCATTGATGACCAACTTTGCAATCCTCTACTATACACAGGCTGCCAGAGCAATCAGTCCCACCATGTGTACTCCTTGGTTGGTGGTTGAGTCCCTGGGAGCTCTGAGGGTATTAGTTAGTTCATATTGTTGTTCATCCTAAGGGGCTGCAAACCCTTCAGCTCCTTGGGTCCTTTCTCTAACTCCTTCATTGGGAACCCAGTACTCAGTACAATGGATGGCTGTGAGCCTCTACTTCTGTATTAGTCAGGTACTGTCAGAGCCTCTCAGGAGACAGCTATATCAGTCTGGATTGTCCTTCCTTCAGTCTCTGCTCCATAGTTAGTCTCTGCAACTCCTTCCATGGGTATTTTGTTCCCCCTTTTAAGAAGGAATGAAATGTCTACATTTTGGTCTTTCTTCTTCTTGAGTTTCTTGTGGTTTGTGGGTTGTTCTTTGTGTATTCCAAACTTCTGGGCTAATAACCTCTTATCAGAGAGTGCATACCATGTGTGTTCTTTTGTGATTAGGTTACCTCACTCAGGATGATATTCTCCAGGTCCATCCATTTCCCTAAGAATTTCATAAATTCATTGTTTTTAATAGCTGAGTAGTACTCCATTGTGTAGATGTACCACACTTTCTGTATCCATTCCTCTGTTGAGGGACATCTGGGTTGTTTCCAGTTTCTGGCTATTATAAATAAGGCTGCTATGAACATGGTGGAACATGTGTCCTTATTACATGTTGGAGCATCTTCTGAGTATATGCCCAGGAGTGGTCTAGCTGGGTCCTCTGGTAGAACTATGTCCAATTTCCGGACCTGCACGCTCTTAAACAGCGTTCCTTTCTGGTCTGTTAGAGTGAGAGTTGGGTGTGTTCTATCTTGACTTTCTCTGTCAACTCTGTGATTTGCCAGGTTGTCTGCCCACCAAATGTGGGGTCTTCCTTCTACCAACTAATTTTACCTACATTGTTTGGGATTAAAGGTGTGGACTAAGGGCATGTCTGTATTCTAGCCAGAGGGATGAAATTTTTTTCTATAAAACCCCAAACAAAAAGGAAAAAATTCTTAAAAAGGTTCCTGCTAAATGGGGTACCAACTGTGAGAGGGGAAAGTGAACAAGAGGTCCCATATCTCCTAAAGATGTGATTGGCATCTGCCAACAAAGGGAAAATTAGTTTTCTCCAAAGAGGTGCCACTGGCTATATCATCAACATTGAAGGGAAAGCTTTCTGCCCAGGAACAGTCAGCCAACACCAAATGAACTCTGTGTTTGGCCCTTTTAAACCCTGAAGGCTTTATTTAGATGTAGGGAAGGTGCTTACTATTTGAGTGAGAATATAGACAAATGCTACATTGCTTAGTCACCTCAGGCTGCTGTAGCAAAATTCAGAGGACACTTATTTTTCATAGTTTCAAAATCTGTGAAGCTGTGGTTCAGTTTCTGGTGAAACTCTTCTTCATAAATTTAGAAAATGAGGCCTCCTCACTCTCATGGCATATGGAGACAGAGAGAGAACTCTAGTCTTTCTTTTTTTGAAGGCCACTTGTCCTGTTCTGGGGACCCCACCCTTATGACATCATCAGAGGGGTCACCTCCTATGCTATTTTATTGGAGCCTGAGGAATACCTTGGATTCATTAAGCATTTCATTTTGAATTAATTTTTGCTTTTACATATCCAGAAATCTTTTTTTTTGTTGCTAAATTCTTTGCAACCCTGATTTTCAGTTGCTTGGCCCTGTAAACTTAAGAAACTGAATGTTTGATTCAACACTGTAGGAAGTGGGTCACATTCTTAATCCTATTGTGAAGATGAAGGAGCTAGAGTTTACAGTTTCTCCTAATCTACATGAAGTCACAGAACCATATGGGACCCTGGAACTTTACCTAACTCGTGTGTCTTGCTGCTGGGAAAGCAATAAAGGATACTGTTGCTGATAAGCTGACTTGTAAAGATGACTCATAAGTATTGGGCTTTGTGTGTGTGAGGGGGAGAGAAGGAGGGGGAGGGGGAGAGGAAGGGGAAGAGGAGAGGAAGGGGCAGGGAAGGAGGAAGGAAGAGGAGAGGGAGGGGAGGAGAAGAGGGAGGGGAGAAAGAGCCTCTAGCCTAGGCTGGCCTTGAACTCACAGTGCAGCCAGGGATAATTCTTGAGCTCAATCTCCCAAATGCCGGGATTACCTCTGACTTTTTCTTTTGAAGGAACACAGAGGTAGGCAATACAACAAGTTTAACTCCTTATCTCTTGCTGAGATGGTTTCAAAAGGTCCTCAGCAAGAGAGCTCTGGCTAGACTCATAGTTTGTGCCTGGGGCTTCCCAAGACGGGGGGGGGGGGGGGGGGGAAGATGTAGCATGTAAGTGCAGCCCTTGCTTTCTTTCTTTTGGCTACTTTCCCCTGATAATATACGTTCCTTACCACTACCTTTTGGCAGGACATGGAACACTGAACTCAGACTGGTCTCAAGGACTATGGCTATTCACCAGGGTCTTCAAAACGTATTCAGTATGTTGAGCCTTTCTGGGCTAGAGGCAATGCTAAAGCTGCAGAGCCACACTGGGCAGACAAGAAATGGGGTTTTCAGAAGGGCTCTTGGGCACCCCTGGAACACTGCCTCTCAACCTCCCCCTACTTCTGTCCTGTCTCCTTTTTAGGGGATACCAAGCCCAGCTTTGTTTGTGTATGCCACTACTTTCAGCCTAAGACCATTGTTAACCACTCATTGTTAGGAGCTTGGCTCTTTGATCAATAAAATCCTGCTGTATATTCAAACATGGCCTTTCCAGCAGTATATTAAAACAATAAATCAGGTATCAGACTCAGCGTTTGAGCTAGCTTTTATTGCATTATTCCATTTTACCCACTCTCCTGGTTTAGAATCCCACCTCCTGCATTTATGATTTTGAAACATTCCATCCGTTATGTCTCCACGGCACTTTAATCTAATTCAACACGTTAAGGGGGTAGGTAAGTGTTTAGGAAACCGGGCCAGGCTCTGATCATCTTATGAAACTGTTGTTTTATAGAAAAGCATTACCTTTATTGCCAGATTCTATGGTGTGTTTGGTGGGGGGTGGATGGGCTGTGTGTGTGGGGGGGTCGACGATCTGGTTACAATTACAAACAGCATATTTTAAAGAGCTGCAATAGAAAGCTCAGCCATTTGAAGATGAGATATAGCTTCCTCGAACGGCTGTAGCATATTGGTACAAGATGCCTGGAGGAAGCAAGTCTAGCCTCAGCCCCCGGCTTCCTTTGCATGTCTTTGTACTAACTATTGATGCAGGTGGTTTCAATGGAAAAGCTGGCATGTCTCTGCCCAGAAGCACCAGGGGAGATCCTAGCACAATCAACACCTGTATCAAAGGACAGTCTTTATGGACTGGTCAGTGCAGTTTGTTAGACTCACCCCAAGTGAACTGGAGGCCATTAAAACTCAAGAGCAGTGGATACCCTCTTACTAGATAGAAGGTCAGACTGCCAAAGGAGGAATTCCCACTGCAAAGCTGCCTCTCAGTCCCACAGGGAAGAAGTCAGCACCTGCCTCCATCTTCCCTCAAACACCTGCCAGAATACATGTGCACAGTTGATCAAAAGCCATCCTTTTGGTCTTACTTGTATTGGGGAGATAGCTCGGAGCTACAACTATTTTTAAACAATAATCCAAAGACTGTCAGTAGTACATTGTTTAAAATTCAAGTGGCCTGTTTTTCATATACGATATGGCCCAAGAGAAAGCCAATAAATGTCAAACAAATGTCAATTATTAATGTATTTATTGGGTCTGCAGTGCATTTAGGAGAAAGCATTGTGGCATTTGGTCATTGTGTGCTTTGAAGACAATACAAAGAGTATGTGCTTTAAATGCCCAACATAAATTTCAGTGTTCACCTCTGCATGATCACCTGCCTGGCATTATGAGAGTGCACAGGCACATCCACTCAGGGATCACCTTTGTTCCTTGACTCTCTTTTCTCTGATGTCTCAAGTGGTGTGCAGGCATGTCGCAGTGATCAGCAGAGGTCTAAGTTGCTATGATCTTTGATGCCTCTGGCATTCGTGTGTGAATCTTTTCGAGCTCTTTGGTATTGCGTTGCCTGTGCATTCAGCATTTGCTTGCGAGCTAGAAGGAGAGGGACAGAAGTGAGGTTCACATCCTGGCAAAATTGGAGGAACTGGTTATTGGCAGCCAGCCATAAATAACATATATATTCCATGAGCATCCAAATCCCTACCTGGTAAAGCACATGGGTCTATCTGTTCCTTGTAGAGACATCTCTGAGGTACACAGTTTTTTATGTGAGCACAGCTGTACTGAATGCAAAGGCAGACAGTTTGAGTATCTGTCTTCCCTATGAAAACTGAATGTGGAAGGACTCAGGTGAGATCCACCATTTTCTCTCTGGGATCTTGCTAAGGCAGGACCAGCCGGGAAGCATAGGCCTCAGGAAGTGCAGGGGAGTCGCAGGACTGCAGGGACAGGAGCCTTTCAGCTTCCGAGTGACAGAGCTGGATCAGCTACCATCTCTGCCCCCTCCAAGCTAGGGGAGGGCTTCCCTTCAAGGCGAGCTTCAGCTCAAGGACTCAGGTGAGATCCACCATTTTCTCTCTGGGGTCTTGCTAAGGCAGGACCAGCTGGGAGGCATAGGCCTCAGGAAGTGCAGGGGAGTCACAAGACTGCAGGGACAGGAACTTCTCAGATTCCAAGTAACAGAGCTGGATCAGTGACCATCTCTGCCCCCTCCCTGCTAGGGGAGGGTTTCCCTCCAGGGCAGGCTTCAGCCCAAGGACTCAGGTGAGATCTGCCATTTTATCTCTGGTGACTTCCTAAGGCGGGACCAGCTGGGAGGCACATGCCTCAGGAGTGGAAGGGGAGTTGCAGGGCAGCAAGGAAAGGTCAAGCTCTAAGACACCACCAAGAACTTCTAATATCAGAGATCAAGAGATGGTGAAAGGCAAATGCAAGAATCCTACTAACAGAAACCAAGACTGCTTGGCTTCACCAGAACCTAGTACTCCCACCTCAGCAAGCCCTGGATATCCCAAAACACCAGAAAAGCAAGATTTGGATCTAAAAACTTATCTCGCAATGCTGATAGAGGAACTTAAGAAGGATATGAATAACTCCCTTAAAGATATACAGGAGAAAACAGATAAAGAGGTACAAGCCCTTAAAGAGGAAACAAAAAAATCCCATAAAGAATTACAGGAGATCACAAGTAAACAAATAGAAGCCCTTAAAGAGCAAACCCAAAAATCCCTTAAGGAATTGCAGGAAAACACAAACAAACAGGTGAAGGAACTGAGTAAAACCATTCAGGACCTAAAAATGGAAGTAGAAACAATAAAGAAATCACAAAAGGAGAAAACCCTGGAGTTAGAAATCTTAGGAAAAAAGTCAGGAAACATGGATGCAAGCATCACCAACAGAATACAAGAGATAGAAGAGAGAATCTCAGGGGCAGAAGATAACATGAACAACATTGACAGAACAATCAAAGAAAATGCAAAATGCAAAAAGACCCTAACCCAAAACATCCAGGAAATCCAGGACACAATGAGAAGACCAAACCTAAGGATAATAGGTATAGAAGAAAGTGAAGACCTCCAACTTAAAGGGCCATTAAACATCTTCAACAAAATTATAGAAGAAAACTTCCCTAACCTAAAGAAAGAGTTGCCCATGAACATACAAGAAGCCTATAGAACTCCAAAAGACTGGACCAGAAAAGAAATTCCTCCCGCCACATAATAGTCAAAACACCAAATGCACAAAACAAAGAAAGAATACTAAAAGCAGTAAGGGAAAAAGATCAAGTAATATATAAAGGCAAGCCTATCAGAATTACACCAGACTTCTCACCAGAGACTATGAAAGCTAGAAGATCCTGGGCAGATGTCATGCAGACTCTAAGAGAACACAAATGCCAGCCTAGACTATATACCCAGCAAAACTCTCAATCACCATAGATGGAGAAACCAAAGTATTCCATGACAAAACCAAATTCATATAATATGTTTCCATAAATCCAGCCCTTCAAAGGGTATTAAATAGAAAACTCCAACACAAGGAGGGGAACTACATCCCTGAAAAAGCAAAAATGTAATCTTCCAACAAAACTAAAAGAAGATAGAGACATGAA
>JADRCD010238944.1:0-36316 GCA_019843815.1 Montemys delectorum
ACTTTGAAAATGGCTGTCCTGTTGGGTACATATTTTGTAGGTCACTATGGAAGGGAAAATTCTTGAGATAATTCTGCCTAGATAAATTAATGACTTTTTGGAATTTCTGACTTGATTTAAGTAATTTTTAACAGTTTAGTTTGATTTAAATAATTTTGGGAAGTTAGGGTAGTAGAAAACATATGTTCAGAAATTAAGGCAATAGATAAAACGTTTTAAGTTGGAGTTAAGAATAGAGTGTGCCATTTCCTGATAGAACGGCAAAATCTTCTTGAGTTTGAGAAAGGAGTACAGTGAGTGTTCATGGATTACAAACATGTAATCATAGTGGTAGGAAGAATAGACTTAGGGCAATGTAATGATCAAAGTAAACATACACTCTGAGTTCAGCCTGACCTCCTAGATCTTGTGATCTAGTGATGCTGTAACTGGCTTTTAGTGCATTCTAGTTAATAATAAAGATATAATAAAGAGCAAATAATTCTACTATGAATGTTATAATGAAAACATGGTTATCCAGCTTAGTTGATCAGCACCTCAAAAGTAATATGTAAGAAAGATAATTAGTGTCTTAGTAAATCAGGTTGTTGGCAACTAAGCATAGAAAAAAATTCTATCATAGTCTTGGTTTTTTAATCTTTGATTACCAAGAACTAAAATTTATTGCTTTGAGGATACTTTGAAGTTTTGGAAATGAGGATAGATGAGAATTGTTTAGTTAGATATAATTTTCATATTAGAAATACATAATAAATATCTTGTAATTTTCTTTTTTGTAAAGATTTTGATCTCTTTTTGAAGAATGGATTTTATGATGATTGTCTCTGGGAAAGAGTAACTTGTGGCTATGATTTAATTTTCTTCCTAATAGAAAAAAGTAGGCTCTAAGGGTATAAATAGAGTGGAAATAAATCACTGAAAATTGTCCTTGCTTTAAGCATTCTGTTCATGTGTGTTAGTTTGATTTCCCTAACAACTGTGGATCTTGTAGATACCTGGATCCACCTACATAAGATTCTCTCACAACTGACTATTCATTGGCTGCTGCTCTCAGTTTACCCTCTAGTGTCTAGGGAGAGACAGAGACACAGAGGGACAGAGACAGACAGACAAGACCAAAAATACAGAGACAGAGAGAGGCAGAGAGGCAGAGATCTGGAATTGCTGGATGGTCCTTTTATCTGAAATATACACCTGGTATACCTGTGACTGTCAGGTGCAGTCATAGCAATTGCTAGGTCTTTGACAGCAGGGCAGTGGGAGTGAGTTTTGATTTTAAAAACCTAGCACTAATGACTTTAACCAAACACTAAAATATGTTGACTAATTATATTACCTTATTTGATACTTTTAATTAGAAATATTTTATTTGCTGTTATGGCTACTAAATAATAAGTATATGGTAACCCATCATAATATCTATGTAGAAGACGTGTGATTCAATCCATACTATATCATTTCTGTATAAATATATGTATATATACATTTATGTAGGAATATAAAATTAAAATTTATAATTCTATTGGAATATGTATTATATTAGTCAGGGTTGTTTAGAGTCATAGAACTTATGGTAGTCTATATGTAGTAAAGGAATTTATTGATGACTTACAGTCTGTAGTCCAACTCCTAACAAAGATCAGCAGCAGTTTTGAATGAAAGTAAGGATCTAGCAGTTGCTCAGTCCCAAAAGGTAAGCAGGCAAAGCAGAAAAGCCTTCCTTCTTCCAACGTCCTTATATAAGTCTCCAGCAAAAGGTGTGGCCTAGATTAAAGGTGTGTGCCACCACACCTTTAAATCACAGATGATCTTGAATTTGTAGACCTTCCTATCTTAATCTTCTAGGATTTATAGTCACTATGCCACCATACCTTTAATCCCAGATGACATTGAACTTGTAGATCTTCTTATCTTAATCTTCTGGTATTTATAGCCACTATGCCTCAAGATCTTCCTGCAAAGATTCAAGTCAGAAACTTGTATCTCTCAGCCTCCAGATTAGGGCCACAGGTGAGCCTTCTAATTCTGGATTGTAGTTCATTTCAGATATAGTCAAGTTGACAACCAGGAATAGACACTACACTTATATTGAGCTGTGTATAGCCTGATATTGTAGCAAACATGTCACTTTTTCCTCATTTTCCTGTTTTCCTCTGTGACCAACTAGCTAAACCAGTCCAGGAAGAGATTGACCGTGTGATTGGTAGACAACAAAGCCCCTGCATGCAGGACAGGAGCCACATGCCCTATACAAATGTCACGATTCATGAGGTACAGAGGTTCATTAATCTCGCCCCCAACAACCTGCCCCATGCAGTGACCTGTGACGTTAAATTCAGGAACTATCTCATCCCCAAGGTAAGCTTGTCTTGCTCCTGTACCTCTGTGCTTTTGATGCTCCATGGTTCACAGTGGGGTTCCACTCCACTGATATACATTGTGATATAGGTGATTTATGTTATTTCATGATCCAGAGGGCAGCTCTACTGAAGGAACAGATTTATCTTGTATTGACACTTCTGTATTTGTTCAACCTTCCAGATACTGTTTGACTAAGCTTAGGCATTTTTGTGTGAATGATTCAATATTTTGTCAATATTTTCAAATGTAGTTTCTGAAATTTTTATTATTGTGAGAATAAAAGTTTCTATATTGGAAAGAATAGCTATCCTGAATTATTTAACTTTTTAATAATGTTATGTCATTCATTCATTTATTGGGGATTTTTTTTCTCTATGCCATGTTTCTTTTAAATAATGAAGCCCATAAGTAACTTCTGAGTGATTTTCAGGATGGTGAATATCTTTTTGTTATTATTTTTCAATTGCTTTTGACTTTCTTTCTCTTTAATATAAACAATTATTCATTTATTTTGATTTTATTTATATCTCGCTTATTGCTTCTCATGATATGAATGTAAACATGTATGAAATGTGAAGGTGTTATGTGAGTCAGCTCTTTTCTATGTACTTTTTTATCCTGTGTTATCAGGGTGATGAATTGCTGATAGTCATGAGCAGATTTGCTTCCAATGGGCATGGCTTTTTTCATTTCTGATTCAGATGAAGGATCATAATTTTAATATTCCCCAATCAAATTTGATGTTTTAGGAATACATAGTCATGTTGATGTGTTGAGCATTTATAGTCTGATAGAATAAAGAGTATAAGAGATACTTAATCCCAGAACCCATTTAATATGTGTATGACTAAGATATCTTTACTTTGAAATGATAAATTTTATTCATAGGAGTCTGTACATAATTTTCAAACTTGTTTTCAGCACCCATTTTAAGGACCTCATATATTATTTCATCTTTTACCACTGATTGTGTAGGTTTGAAGCACCTATGTATATTGAATATTTTTGCCACACATTGTCTATAGCTTCTATGTTAAGAATTTTCTGTCCATACTTTTTCTCCCTTAAACTTGTTAGAATTTTAATACTAAAACTGAGCTGTCGACTTAAAACTTACTTGTAAATGTTCCCTGATATGGTTCTGGTTTTACTTATTTAATTTTTGTGAGGACTTAGTGTTGCTTTCAAGACACTGAAACACTTCTGACTAAGTACATGGTATTAGAGATGAAAAATGCCAAGTTTTTACAGTGATAACTTCATCCAGAAAGAGTTCATTGCTCTCTCCTGGGAAATTTTATACTTTCAGAAGTGGAGGCAAAAAGATAATCGAAGAGTTCCAGTTACTAACTTCCTGTGGAGATGATGTAACTAAATTTGGGATGTGGCAATGAGTTTTGCTCTGTAATGACAGGCTTGGCATAGTGTTGGAATACCATTTTGCTCTCATTAGCAGAATGATATTCTTAAGATAACACTTTTGCTTCTTACAGATGAGATCTATGGGTAATATTCAAAACTTGTGTATGATTATGTCTTTAGAACCAACTAAGTGGCAAATAGAATTAAGAAAAATATAGCAATGACGTATCTTCTCATAAATTCCTTTTTTTTTAATAGCCTAGTTAGAGACTAATGTTGCATCAGATAAACTCATAGCCCTTCATACTGCTTCTGGCTCATGATATCATTAGAATAGAGTAGAGTTCTTAGTAGAACTAACTGAATAAAAAGGAAACAGTTATCTTTGCCATAATTAGCCTGGTAGATTTCAGGCATTCTAGGCCATGAGGAATATGCTTCCATTTTAGAAGCTCTGTGATGAGTAGCAGAGGACCTGTCACAGGCAGTGTGTAAACAAATGATTATGGATAAAATACCTTCCATGTTTATTGAGACTAGAATTTATTTTCACATAATAAACATAAGTTAATACTAGCCTTTTTAGTTTTAAGATTGAAACATGTTTAGTTAAGCTGCATTCTAATACATGTGAAATGCTTGTACAAGCTTTGAAAAGAACATTACTAGAAAACTTCAATAACATAAGGTCAGTTTGTGTTTTAGTTGAAGTGCCAGTACCACTCCAAAAAATTAATGTGTATCTTCAGAAATTTATTAATTTACCTCCCACCATGTCATGAGTACTACAACTTATACTTTTTCTTATTTTTTAAATTTAATTTTATCTTTCTACTGCACATTCTATATCTTCCTTTCCTTTTCCCAAATAGTCCTCATCTTACTTTTCTGTGAAATATACACATATGTATATGTGCGTATATATGTATATATATATATATAAATGTATACATAAATATATATTTTCACATATATTTTCTGTGTATATACATACATTTTTCTGTATATGTTTAACTATGCATTCATATAGACTTATAAGTTACATATATGACATCATTCCTCTACTCTGGCACATACCCTCTTATATACATTCCTATCATATAATTATAGAGATAGAGCAATTGATAGAATTTGTACATGGCAAATATAGTATTTGTCTTTACACATACTCCATATTCTGCTTAATGAGTTTTTTTTTACATTTAAAATTCTGGATGAATTATTCTGTTTGGAGTCTGATTCTTCTGAAGTGTATGGAGTCTATGGGATGAGCTGGAAAAACCAGTCTTAAGAGAATGATGGGTCCAATCTGTAGGAATTGGAGAAGAGATATAGAAATTTTAATTGATATACTTATGTGAATGTCACTGGTAGGCACTTTGGGCACTTTGGGTGGCAAACCCTACCCCTCCACAGTCTGTGCATCAAAATGTCTCTGCTGTTCTTTGTAGTTAACTCTCTCAATGGAGCAGAGAAGGTAAATTAAGTTATTTTTCTGGTATACTTTAGATCTATGATTTTGTAACTTGGTTTCTCTATGTGTTGTTCCAGGGAACAAATGTAATAACTTCACTGACATCAGTGCTCTATGACAGCAAGGAGTTCCCCAACCCAAAGATATTTGACCCTGGCCACTTTCTAGATGGAAATGGAAACTTTAAGAAAAGTGACTACTTCATGTCTTTCTCAGCAGGTAATAGAAACTCATTCCCAGGGCTCCAGTGACATGAAGTTTTGTGGAGACTTATACAATAGCTCCCAATGGCTGTTCACTTGCAATTGGTCCATAATCAGCACTATGCTTGTCTATGTCTAGTGTCCAGCCTAAAAAGCAAACTTCATTTTTACTTTACTATATCAGTACAGAATTTAAATTTATGTATGTTTCTTTTGCTGCTTCACTTACCTCCATGTTTAGGTAATTAATTCCAAGTCTTAAAAAATATAGAAATTCACCAGAGAGACTCAATTGAAATTGGTACACACATGAGTGAACAATACTTGTTAAAATTGCCTCTGGACAGGGCAGTGATTAAGTGTCCCTGATCTCTGGGTAATTGAGAAGATATTAGTAAGTGTCTTTCTCAATCCTTATATTTTAAAATCCCAAATTACAGTTATGTATCAATAAATGGCTTCCTAGCTGCCTCACAACATGAGTAATAGAGTATTATAAGGATAAACAATGCTCTTCTGTCCCTTACACCCCTAAAAGCCAGTATTTGCTTCTGGGGCAGTCTCCTAATTGATCTGCTCCCATGAAGACACCATATCCATCCATCCTATAGGACTGCTGCACTCAGAGCAGTTGAGGACCCACTACAATCAGAGCAGTTGAACCAGCTGCACTCAGAGCAGTTGAGTAGTTGAGGATTAGCTGCACTCAAGGCAGTTGGGCAACAACTTAAGTGCTCCACTGAAGACCCAACAGACTGAAGGCCTCCCAAGGCATCTACTGCAGCCAAGGCAATAGATCAGCAGCTTCTCTGCCCTTGTGAAGAGCCCCCAGTTGGAAAGCACCACGGGTGGTTGGATAAAGCCAGGGCAGCAGGCCTACTGGGACACCTGAAGCAACCCAGCCATAAAACAAGCAGACTCCATACAGTCACTCAGACCAACAATCACCAGAGATATCCAGATGGCAAAAGGCAAGCATAGGACCATAAACACCAGAAGTTAAAATATGTGGGATCATCAGAACCCAGTTCTACCACAGCAAGCCCTGAATACAACAACGTACCTGAAAATCAGGAATCTGTTCTAAAATCTTATCTCATAAAGATAAGAAAGTCCTTGGAGGATTTCAATAAGTCACTGAAAGAAATACAGAAAACACAGGTAAATAGGTGAAGGAATTGAATAATTCAATCCATAACCTAAAAGTGGAAGTAGTAACAATAATTAAAATATTAATGGAGGCAGACCTGTAAATCCTAGGAAAGAGATCAGGAATTATATATGTAAGTATTACCATCACAATAACAAGATAGATGAGTGAATCTCAGGTGTACAAGATACTGTAGAAGAGTAGAACAAATTGACAAAACTGTTAAAGGAAATTAAAAAATGAATTATAACATAAAAATATGCTAACCCAAAACATACAGGAAATTCAGGACACTATGAACACTTCAACACAAGGAAGGTACCTGCAACTTCAGAAAGGACACAATATTAAGATCTCACAACAAAGCCAAAAGCAGAGAACCACACGCACATAAATCTAGCTACAAAAAGAAACATATCAGGAAACAACTGTCATCTCTCTTTAATATCTCTCAATATTAATGGGCTCAACTCACCTATAAAATGATATAAGCTAACACACTGGATATGCAAGCAACATCCAGGATTTTGGGCATACAAGAAACATGCCTCAATAACAAAGACAGACACTATCTTAAAGTAGAAGGATGGAAAAGGGTCTTCCAAGAAAATGGTCCCAGGAAACAAGTAGGAGGTGCCATCCAAATATCCAATAAAATAAAATTTTGACTAAAAGTTATCAAGCATGATGGAGAAGGACACTTCATAATCATCAAGGGGAAAATCTGCCAAGAGAATGTTTCAATTCTGAACATCTATTCCCAAAATACAAGAGCACTCAAATTCATAATAGAAACTAAAGGTCAAAACACACATTAAACCCCACTCAATTACAGTGGGAGATTTCAACATCCCACTCTCATCATTGGACGGGTCATTGAAATAGAAACTAAAGGGAGACACAGTAAGAGAGATTATGAACCAAATGAATTTAACTGATATCTACAGAACATTTAACCCTAAAACAAAAGAATACACCTTCTTTTGAGTACTTCATTGTCCCTTCTCCAAAACTGATCACATGGTCACAAAACAAACCTCAACTGATACAAGAAGATTGAAATAATACCATGGATCTTATCAGATCACCATGGCATAAGGCTGGTCTTAAATAACAGCAAACCCTACAGAAAGCCCACATACATGTGGAACTGAACAACACTTTACTCAGGGGTAACTTGGTCAGGGAAGAAATAAAAAAAAGAAGTTAAAGACTGGCTGGAATTTAATGAAATTATTGACAAAGCATACTCAAATTATGGAACACAATGAAAGCAGTGGTAAGAGGAAAGTTCATAGCACTAAGTGCCCTGGTAAAGAAATTGGAGACATCTTATACTAATAATTTAAGATTTAAAAGATCTAGAACAAAAAGAAGCAAACTCACCCATGAGGAGTAGAAGGCAGGAAATAGCCAAACTCAGAGATGAAATCAACCAATTAGAAACAGAGAAAGCAATACAAAGAGTCACCAAAACCAAAAGGTGGTTGTTTGAGAGAATCAGCAAGATAAGTAAACCCCTAGCCAAACTAACTGAAGGTCTGAAGGGCAGTATCCAAAATAACAAAATCAGAAATGAAAAGAGTCATAACAAAAAAAGAAATAGAGGAAATTCTAAAAAATCATTGAATCCTACAATGAAATCCTACAGTCAACAAAATTGAAAAAATTAGATTAAATGGATGGTTTTTCTTGACAGATACCACATATCAAAGTCAAATCAAGAGCAGTAAACTATCTAAATAGACCCAAGGAAATAGAAGTCATAAAAAACTTCCCAACCAAAGAAGCCCAGGGCAAGATAGATTTAGTGCAAAATTCTATCAGACCACAAAGAAGACCTGATACCAATTATCTTCAAAACATTTCATAAAATAGAACCTGAAAGAACTCTGCTTTATTTCTGAATTCACAATTACTCTGATAGCTAAATCTCATAGAACTCAAACAAACAAGAGAACTTTAGACCAATCTAACTTGTGAATATTGATGTAGAAATACTCAATAAAATTCTTGCAAACTGAATCTAAGAACATACCAAAACCAAAATTCACCAGATCAAGTAGGCTTCATCACAGGGATGCAACGTTGGTTTAATATACAAAAATCCATTATTGTAATCCACTATATAAACATACTCAAGGAAAAAAATCACCTGATCATCTCCTTAGAAGCAGAAAAAGCATTTGACAAAATACCACACCTCTTCATTTTAAAAGTATTGAACTGATCAGGAATTCAGGACCCATATCTAAACATAACAAAAGCAATTTTCTACAATCTAACAGCCAGTATCAAATAAAATGGAGACATAGTTGAAGCAATCAGGGACAAGACAAAGATGCCTACTCTCCCCATATCTGTTCAAAATAGTACTAGAAGTGTTACCACAAAAATAAGACAACAAGAAGAGATCAAGGGGATACAAATTGGTAAAGAAGAAATAAAGGTATTATTATTTCAGATGATATGATAGTATACATAAGCAAGCCCAAGAATTCTAACAGAGAACTTCTCCTGCTGATAAAAAACTTCTGCAAAGTGGCCGAATATAGCATTACCTCAAATAAATCAGTAGTCTTCCTTTATACAAATGATAAACAGACTGAAAAAGAAATTAGGGGAACAAATCCTTCACAATAGCCACAAATAATTTAAAATACTTTGGGGTAACTCTAACCAAACAAGTGAAAGACCTGTATGACAATAACTTCAAGTCCCTTGAGAAAGAAATCAAAGAAGAGCTCAGGAAATGGAGAGATCTCTCATGCTCATGGATTGGCTGAATTAACATAATAAAAATGGGCTTCCTACCAAAAGCAATATATAGATTCAATTCAATCCCAATCAAAATCCCAACACAATTCTTCATAGACATGGAAAGAGTAATTCTCAAATTCATCTGGAAAGGCAAACATCCCAGAATAGGAAAAAGACAATTCTTAACAATAAAAGAACATCTTGGGGAATCATCATCCCTGACCTCAAGCTTTACTACAGTGCAATAGTGGTAAAAACTGCCTAGTATTGGTGCACAGACAGACATGTTGATCAATGAAATGCAACTGAAGATCAGAAATAAAAACACATACTTACAGTCACTTTATTTTTGACAAAGAAACCAAAAATATACAGTAGAGAAAAAAATCTTAAATGAATGGAGCTGCTTTAAATGGCTCTCTGTATGTAGAAGAATGAAAATGGGCCATATTTGTCACCTTTTACAAAGCTCAAGTCCAAGAGTATCAAGAACTTCTACACAAAACCAGAATCATTGAATCTAATAGAAGAGAACTTGGGAAATAGCCTTAAATTCATGGGCACACGGGGAAATTTACTAAACATGACTCAAATGGCCCATGCTCTAAGATCCAGTGTTAATAAATGGGACCTCATGACACTGAAAGCACCTGTAAGGCAAAGGACATACTAAACAAGACAAATAGGCAAACTATAGATTGGGAAAAACAACTTCAATAATCCAACAGAGGGCTAATATCCAAAATATATAAAGAACTCAAGAAATTAATCACCAAAAAAGCAAAACAATCCAATCACAAAATGGGGCATAGAACTAAACTGAGAATTGACAACTGAAGATTCTTGAATGGCTGAGAAACACCTACAGAAATGTTCAAAGTGCTTAGTGATCAGAGAAATGCAACTGAAAACGACCCTGAGTTTCCACCTTACACCAATCAGAATGGATAATATGATAATCTCAGGTGACAACACATGTTGGAGTGGATGTGGAGAAAGAGGAACATTTCTCATTGCTGGTGGGATTGCAAACTGATACAACCACTCTGAAAATCAATCCTGAGGTTCCCCAGAAAATAGGAAATAGATCTACCTGAAGTACTAGCTATACTACTCTTGTGAATATACCCAAAGATACCACATCACGCCCCAGGGACACATGTTCCACTACGTTGATAGCAGCCTCATTTGTGATAGGCAGAAGCTGGAAGCAACACAGATGTCCCACAACAGAGGAATGAATACAGAAAATGTGGTTCATTTACACAAAGGAATACTACTCAGCTATAAATGAAGACTTCCTGAGTCTTGCAGGCAAATGGATTGAACTAGAAAATATCATCCTGAGTGAGGTAACTCAAATGCAAACTGGCATGCATGGTATGTACTCACTAATAAGTGGATATTTGCCAAAAAAAAAGCAAAGCACAGAATACCTACAATAGCGTCCACTGAAATCAAAAAGTTGAACAAGCTGAAGTGCCCAATTCAGGATGCCTCAGTCGCACTTGGGAGAAGAAATCACATCTGGGGAAGGTGGGAGGGACCTTGGAGCAAAAATGGACAAGGTGGGGAATTGGGAGAAGGGAACCTGATCAGGTATTGGTAGGAAAAGGACTGAAGTCCTGAGGGCCAGGTAAAATAACAGAAACAGATAATCTCAGGAAATAGGTTGAGGGGTACTCTCCAAAATGCACTAGATATCACAGAGTGGAGAGACTTTCATGACTGAAAGAGGCATCTTAGATGAAATGCCAGATAGTAGGGAGAGGGAACTTATAGAGCCCACCTCCAGCAGGAAGATAGGACCTCAAGTGAGAGGTTTGACATCCCACAGTCACATCTCTGTCCCATAATTGTTTCTGTCTGAAAAAATTACATGAAAGGAAATGAAGAGGAGTCTGTAGAAAAGAAGGCTTAGTGACAGGCCCAAAGCTGGATCCTGCACAAGGGGTGGTCCCTAGGCCTGACATTATTACTGACACTATAGAGCACTTACAAAAATTGCCCTAGCATGACTGTCCTCTGAAAGACCCAACAATCATCTGAAAGATTCAGATGCAAATATTTTCGCCCAACCAATTGACAGATGCAGCTGACCCCTGTTGTTGAATTAGAGAAGACTGATAGAAGCTGAGGTAAATGGCGATCCTGTGGGAGAACCATCAGTCCCTATTAATCTGGACCACTGAAATCTCTCAAACAGTGGAACAGCAAACAGGCAGCATACATCAGCTAATATGAGGCCCCAGCACATTTACAGTAGAGGACTGCGAGGTCTGTGTTCATTCATATAAGATACACCTAACCCCCAGGAGACTGGAGGCCCCAGGGATTTTTAGAGGGCAGGTATGGTGGGGGCTGGGAGCATCAACGTGGAGACGGGGTATTAATGAGGAGTTATGCGATGTGGCATAGTCAGAGGGAAAATAGGGGAATAAAATATAGAGGGTAAAAAATAAATTAGTTAAAATAAAAAAATTAAAGATTAAGAAAATCAATAAATCAAGTATCAATAAGGAACCATTAGATCATAACTTTTCTATGCAGATCAAATGTCAAAAGCTTCAAAATCACCATGAGATGATGAATCATCCTTCAGTGACCACTGAGAACTTGGCTTCTTCCCATTCAAGATGAGAGTAATGCATTTTGAGTGTACACTTCCAGGTTCTATACTGCCTTTGGAAATGTAGATCCTTTCCTTGGTTTTCTTATTTTGATAGTGAACAGAGTCTTCCTCAGTCTCTCATGCATTTTGATACATGTATGAATAACCATAGCTCCTTATATCTATTTTGAACAATGTATTAGTTAAAATTACATGTTAGTTTGAAAACAAGTTTGTTTCATCTCTGATTGTCTACTTGTCCTTTCAGCTATCCATCCATCTAACTACCTATCCAATAACACACTGTCCATTCATAATCTCTTTTGTCAGGTATGTGTAGAGTGTTTCACACATTTGTGAATAAGAGATAATAATTTACTTTTATTCTCTTTTATTCTAGGAAAACGGATTTGTGTTGGAGAGAGCCTAGCCCGCATGGAGCTGTTTCTATTCCTGACCACTATTTTACAGAACTTTAAAATGAAGTCTCTGGTTCACCCAAAAGACATTGATATGACCCCATTGGTGAATGGATTTGTCTCTCTGCAGCCCCTTTACCAGCTCTGCTTTATTCCTCTCTAAGGAGATCAGACATTCTGACCCCTCCTGTGTTGTCTTCTGCAGTCCCCTTCAGGTTTTTATCCACCTCCTTTCTATTTAGGATAAGGCATCCTCCATTCTGGCTCACAGAACCCCTTTCTCTCAAGACCTAGCAAACACATGCAGTTGTGGTAGTTATAGTACAAATGTACTTGGATTTTCTCTTTTATGTAACAGTTGCCTGTCCCCCTGTGCTTATGTTTATTCATTCCTGAGTTAGAATAAAACTTCACTGGAAAGTGACAATTATAATAAGATTATACCTAGTCTTTTTTTCTTTGTTATATTTTCAATAATAACTATATTTGCATTGTGTACCTGTTCTCAGGCTTACATACAATTTAGGTAAGAAATAATATCCTAACTCATCATTCTGGTCCACATCAAAATAAGCATAGAGGATGCAAGAGGAAATGCTACAGAGATGTATAATTCACTAAAGTGCTTTCACCCAAACATGAAGACCTGAATACAATCTCAAGAATATATCTAAAAGACCAGGTATCATATTGTGTATTTGTTATAGCATCATTGGAGGGACAGAGACAATAGAGCCCTGGTGTTTGCTCAACACCTAGACAGGCTTCATTAGTGAACTTCATGTTCCGGAGTTATCCTTTCCCAACAAAACAACCTAGCAAGCTTCCAATTTACAATACCCAAATGTCACATCTGACTTATGCATGTGTGTATATACACGTACATGAACTCTTTCACATACATTCATCTCTGATTATGTACACCCATTTACCATGGACTGGGTTTGCTGCAGGAATCCCTTGTTCCATGGGATGAGTAGAGTTCTGGTCAGGTTGGCAAAAAATTCGGCAGATGACAAACTGTTGACACAAGGAAATGCTGAATCTGAGTGTATTTCTCAAAAATGGCATCAGACTTTTACATTCATTACAAAAGTGAAAGGAAAATACTGGCAGCTCAGTGGTCAGGGTATATATTATGACACCTGAAACACATTGGGTCTAAAGCAGCCACCTCTTCTGGACAGGTGCTGCACTCCCGGGCCTCAGCACTCTGGGACCTGGCAGTGGGTGGGAGCTGTGGACCACATGAGGCTCGAATCTCGAATCTCAAATCTTGAATTTCGAATCTCTAAAATGCTCTGCTGCTGACTGATGTATACTTTGTCTCTGTCTCTCTTTGTCTCTGTGTCTGTGTCTGTCTCTGTCTCTCTCTCTCTCTCTCTCTCTCTCTCTCTCTCTCTGTCACACACACACACACACACACACACACACACACACACACACACATGTCTCAAGGTCTCGCCCATCCTTAGTTAAATGCCCACTATACTAATCTTCTAGGCTAGTAGAGACATGTCTCTGGTGGTCTCATTCTTGCTAATTCCTAGGAGTGGCTTAGCTGCCATAAGTGACTGAAAATGAGGATTCTACTTGACCTTGCACTGGGATAAGTCTCCCATTCTGTAAGCTTCAATACCCTACTCCCTTTCACTATTTCCCTAACAATGTCAGAGGCAATTAATCTGAATCTGTAACATTCTTTACAAAATTCTAAGCCAGGGTTTGGCTATGATGTTGGGACATTGGTAAAGGTCAGAGAGCAATGTCCAATTTTGTTGAGTGATAGCAAATTATATCTTGGTGGGCACCTAGCATGTGAGTTTGCAAGGACATATCTGGGCTACCTCTGAGTTAGAGGATGTCACAAATGAATTCTAAGAGACTGACTTCTTTGAAGCTTTTGCATCTGGTCTGTGGCCAAGCTTTTGGGCTTGTCACAAGACTTCATTGGAATGAGTGTGACACCCATTGACACACCCACATTTATACATGTAAAACAGAATGTGAAAGGGAAGTTTGTATCAACATTCTTTGTCTAAGTGATGTTAGAGCTATTGGAAAGACATAAACAATAACTAGGAGCAGCTCCATTCTTTAGAGGATCAGTTACAGGAAGGAATACACATGCAGGGTGGAGGTCAAATCTTGCTTTACTGCTTCTGTCACCTAAAAGTAAAATTGCTTTTGACTTGATGTTCACAACTTAGAACAGCATGCATTTTGTTTTCCTAATGCTAACCATATGCTCTGTGTGCCTCTGTTCTTTCCCAACAAGAACAGTGGTCCCAGTAATTCCCATTTCTATTATTTATAGATGTTCCATTTAATTCCCACTGCACTAAAGATTATTAAATTAGCACTGATATCACTCAATATGCCTTCATGTCTCAGTCTTAAAAGAAACCCCTATGTCTGTTATTGCTAAGTTCCTACCTTGAAGCTTACTGCAGAGATATGTCTGCAAAAATGTTAGTGCTAAGTCAAATATCCTATATGATCTATATACAAATGGCAATGGTACTAAATGTGACTCTTTGTAAAATTGAAATAAAAATATTTGCAGTTTGTAAATTTTTTCTAGTAACTATAGGCTTCATACTTTACTTCATTTTGCTCAGGCCTTTACACTTTTATTCTTAAATCTAAGAAAATGTAAACCAATTGTTTTTTTTCTCAAATCACTTCTCATATGTCTGTCTGTCTGTCTGTCTATCTATCTATCTACCTATCTACCTATCTATCTATTATCTGTCAATCTATCTATTTTTAGTCACTTTTCAATGTCTAATTATCCATACATATTTCTATCTATCTATCATGTTGAAAAAAGATATTCACTAACCCTACATCTGACAGAGGGCTGATATCTGAACCATATAAAGAACTTTAGAAGTTAAAGTCCAACAAACCAAATAACCCAATCAAAAATGTGGTACAGAGCTATACTTAGAATTCTCAATAGAAGAACACTGAATGGTCAATAACCACTTACAGAAATGCTCCTCATCCTTTCTCATCAGGAAAACTCAAATCAATACTACCCTGAGATTCTATCTTACACATATTAGAATGGCTAAGACACAAAACTCAAGTGAGAACACATGCTGGACAGTATCTAGAGAAAGAAGAATACTTCTTCATTACTGGTGGGATTATAAGCTTGTACAACCACCATATAAATCAATCTGGTAGTTTATTGGAAAGTTGGAAATAGTTCTACATAAAGAAACACCTATAGCACTTCTGGGCATGTACCCAAAACCAGCTCTGTGATACCATGAGGATCCATACTCCACTATGTTCATAGCATCTTTATTCATAGTAGCCAGAATCTGGAAACAACCAAGATTTCCATCACTAAAGAATAGATACAGAAACTATGGTTCATTTATACAATGAAATATTCTTTAGTTATTAAAGCAAGGACATTATGAATTTAGCAGGCAAATAGATGAAACTAGAAAATGCCACCCCGAGTAAGGTATCTCAGACCCAATAAGATTTTCTTGGTATATGCTCACTGATAAGTGGATATTAGCCATTAAGAACAGAGTACTCCCTCCAAACACACACACACACACACACACACACACACACACACACACACTGATGCTGTGGTTGGCTTGCAGACTGGAGCCTAGCATAGTTGCTCTCTGAGAGATCCAACAAGGAGCTGAAAGATTCAGATGCATATACCATGCACAGAACTCAAAACATGAATAGTCAAAAGAACCAAATTTCTTATTCTAATAGTTAGCCCTAAAACTGAATATGGAGTTCTTACATGAGAAATAATTTTCTCAGAAAAAGACACAAAATTATAAATTCCCAAGAATCCATCATGCAGAGACCAGAACCCAAAAGATAGAAATAGAAGGACAGAGATTGTACCAATCTGCTCAGCTTTGCTGGAACTGTGTTTAGCAACTGTGCTGATTTCATGACTCTTGTCCTTTCTAATAGATTTGCTTTTTCTCATACACATCTATTTTCTTATTAGAAATAAAGAGTGAAGAAAGGTAACTCTGCCTTATATGTAAATGAGTTCAAGAGGCACTGTGTTTGTAACTCACATGAGAGTAAATTTCAATGAGTTATTGGATGAATGGTTAGATGTATTGATAACTACTTAAACAGATAGACAAAGGTGAGACATATTTTTCCCTGCTAACTTATGATGTTAAGAAATATATTGTTGAAGACAGGTCATCCAGATAAAAACAAAACAGAAATATTGAAGATAAATAACAGCATAAATCAAATGAACCTAGCAGATATTCACAATTATTTCAACTCACTACCAAAGCATATACTTAATTTTCAGAAGCTCATGGAACTTTATCCAAAAGTGAACACATACTTGGAAATAAAGCATTACTGAACAAATAAAACAACATTAATGTATCACCCTGAAAACCACCTGGCGTCCATGGATTAAAGATGGATACCAACAATAACAGAAACCACAATAGGTTCACAAAGTCACAGAAATTGAACAAGGCAATAAAGAGAAAAAAATGTTAAGCAAATATTATGTGGCATATACATAATGGAGTACTATTCTGCTATTAAAAACTATGGATGGATCTAGAGAATATCCTTAGTGAGGTAACCCAGACACAAAAGACCACACATGGTATTTAATCATTGATAACTGGATGTTAGGAAAAAAGCTCGGGATACCCACAATACAACTCACAGAACACATGAAGCTCAAGAAGAAGTAATACCAAAGGAAGTGATATGGCTCATATTAACTTACCATCATATGTGAAAACTCTAGCCAAAAAGAACAAATAACAACTAGAAGATGTGAATGGGGAAAAATCAAACTCAGGGTTGAAATCATCAAAATAGAGAAACAAACAAACAAACAGCAAAACAATACAAAGAATCAATGAAAGGAAGTATTGACTCTTTGGAAAAAAAATAAGATTGATGAATTCTTGACAAAATTAATTTGAAGATGAAGGAGAAAATCTAAGTTAATGAAACTATAGTTGAAAATAGGATATGACAATAGACAGTGAGGAAATCCAGAGAAGTATAAAGGAATATTATAAACTATGTACCCCTCCAAATTGTGGAAACTAAGAGAAAGTTATAAGTTCTTGATTTATACCACTTTATATGATATACAAAAGTTAAATCAAGCTTCAGCCTTATTACTCACAGGGAAACAGGAGCAGTAATTAAAAGTCTCATAAAAAAACAAAAGCAGGGTCAGAGGGATTCAGCCAAAATTCTGTCAATTTTAAACCAATAATCCCAAAACTATTCTTCAAACTAGAAAAAAAAGGAACTGTCTAATTCGTGATATGAGTTCACAATTACCTGTATGCCTAAACCACCTAAAGACCCAAATATAAAAGAGAATTACAAGCTATATTGTCTTACAATCATAGATGTAATAATTCTCAGGGAAATTATTGCTAACAAAATACTAGAATTCTCAAAAAGATTATCAAGTAGGCTTCATCCCAAAGATGAAGGCATGGTTTGACTTACGTAAATCAATGTAATGTGTAATATAATCATCTGAAAAGATAAGAACACCATGATCATCCCATTAGAAGAGGCTTTTGGTTAAATATAGCATTCCTTCATGAGAAAAGTCCTAGAGAGATTAGAAATAGAAGGAACTTTACCCAACACAATAAAAGTTATTTTAGAGAAAACCCACAACCCAAATCAACCTAATCAGAAAGACTTAAAAAAGCATTTTTACTAAAATCAGGAACAAGAAAATTATATTCATAATCTCTATATTTAATCAGTATGAAGGAGATCAAGGCAATGCAAGTAGGAAAGGAATATTTCAAAATATCTTTAATTTCAGATGATGAGTGTATCTATAAAACACTTAATATCTACTAGGTGACTTCAACAGCTGATATGTATTTAAGGAATGTAGCAGCAAATAAAACTAACACACAGAAATCAGAAGGCTATCTATATACAAATGACAACTATACTGAGATAGAAATCACAGCAACAATATATCTAACCATATTAAGAACAAAAAAACATCTTAGGGTAACTCTGATCAAGCAAGGAAAAAGACTTAAAACACAAAAGTTTACTATATTGAAGAAATAAACTGAAGAAGAAATCAGAAGGTGAAAAGATCCCCAATGCTCATAGATCAGCAGGATTTCTAGAGTGAAAAAAGTTTATCCTACCAAAGCGATCTACAGATATAAGACCATCCTCATTAAAATCTCACACATTGAAGAATTTTCAGTTTGATATAGGAGATACACAAAAAAAGTCATAGTAGCTAAAACAATCCTGAATGATTAAAAAATGGACAGAGATATAACTATTACTGACCTCAAATTGTACTACAGAGATATAGTAAAAAATCAAGATGGCATTGACACAAAATCTAATGCTGAAGCAGTCATTTTATGAGTTTGTTATCAAAATCACTTGATGAACATGCATCCATGTCAACAGCCTAAAAACACACTTTAGGTATGGAGACATGTTATTCCTAAAAATTATCCTTATGGGTGGAGCAGCAGGGAAGTCCATGATTTCAGAATTGTCTTCAGCCACAATCACAAGGTTTACATGATCTCATGGTAACCTGGAAGTTTCTTACATCTGGACCTAGAAAGTATTATCTGTGTTTCATTGTCTTCTTTTACATAAGTAAATGTATATGGTGTTTGCATATGTTGTTGAGTAAATGTCAAAGTTACCTGTTTAGGGAGTATAGAAGACTCCTCCAGGTCTTGTGGAAGAGGAAATACAGGTGGCTGTTAGCACCCAAATAAGAACTAAGCATTCAACTCAGGTTTATGGCAAGAGCTGCATGTTCTCTAAATTGCTGAGCTGTTTATCAAGCCCTTTCTTACCTGTGTAAGAATGTCAAACACCAGCCAAAGTTCCAGCAATGACTGTGAATGTCATAACAAAGCCTCAATCCCAATGAAGAGTTACTGGAAGCTACAGGTTACTAAGAGAAGGAAATCCAATTTTATTCATCAGTTGGGCTATTTGTGGGTTACTGATTCTCCAGAGGTTGTCACTAAACCAATAAACATAAAACAGGACATACTGTACTCAATAGTTTTAAAAAGGTGTACAAGGTTGGAGAAAAATAATTTTGCTGATCATGTGTTATGGACATGTATTGGTTGTGTTGAAATATTGGGGTGGTTTTGATCAAAGTCCTTGTGTACATATGTGAAACTAAAAGAATAAAAAATTACATCTAAAAAATCATTTTTTCTACTATCACTTATGTACTTTGTGAAAGGTAGAAATTTATCAATTATAATGTTGATTTAGTTTTGTGCTTTAAATTTATGATATTAGAGAGAAAAAATTGAGGACAATTCTCCTAAGCAGCATGCCTGTTCAGTGATATGTAATTCTTTCCAGTCACAAGTCCACCTGTATCAGCCTGTTTGGCTACCTACTTCCCTACATGGACTTCATGTCTATTGGAACATTTTTCTTGTTTTCATTTTATTTATTTCTTTTTTTAACTTTTTATATTTTTCTGTATAGCTGAGCCTGGAAGAGGGTGACACAATGAAGATTTGAATGTATATTCAAATTATGGTTGTGTTTTGATCTTAATGATGATTGATCAAAGGCTAAGCAGCATTTATTTTCTAGGATAATGCCCTTTGCATCCCCAAGATGGACATAAAAGAAATTTGCAAGTATATAAGCAATAGGATTGCTAGGATTGTGGGGTCAGGGAGATGTTGGACTGAAGGGATCACAGTCACTAAACAGGAGTTGAGTTGAGGCATGTCCAAACCCCAGAAATCTCATCCTGAGATCAGTAGGAGTAGGACAACTTACCCATACCTCCAACCCTGTTCTAACACAGGGAGCCCTGTACTCCCAATTTTGTCCATCAGAGGAGGTCACACAGCCAGGTTTCCAGGTTAAACTTCCTGTCCCTTTATAAAGTCATGTTTGGTAGCAGCTAAAATTTCTCCTTATACAAAAGAGGCATCCTTAATACGCAGGGCCAAGTCAATGATGTGCAATCACCCTAATCGTCCCTACTGATCCCCAAAGATTTACAAAGACTTTGTTTCCCCCCATTGAAATGAGCTGTCTCACTGAAGTTTTCCCTGGAGTCTGTTCTTGCAGAGCTCAATGGTGCCTGTTGCTTCTTAACTCTCAACTGTCCTGCCTTGCTTCCCTTCACAGAATCTACCAGCTGTGATCATGTTGCTACAAATGCGGAAACAGAACAGAACTTAAATGGCATGTCGTGGTTAAAATCTTAATATATAGAACACAGAAAATAATTGGAAATAGAAAAGAAAAATCAGAATAGTTGAATAATAGCTGTTTCTCAAGGTTAACTTAGAAATCCAGAAGTATGTAGCAAAGCATTCTAAGTCCTAAGCATAACTGCCAATCTAGACTAATGTATGTAGCAAAACTATCTTCGTCTGTTGTGGGAGGTAAAAATAATCCATGATATGAAGAACCTAAAAAGGTTTAAGTTTTCTTTCTGCTCTTTTCAGTAAGTCTATTGGCTGAGCTTGAGTCCACTGGCCAGCTACTTTTAAGTATAATCTTCTCCCAGAGGATTTTCGAGACAGGGTTTCTCTCTGTTACCCTGGCTGTCCTGGAACTCACTCTCTAGACCAGGCTGGCCTCGAACTCAAAAATCTGCCTGCATCTGCCTCTCAAGTTCTTAATATTTGATTCTGTCCAGGGAAAATTGTCATCATTATCACGGACAACACATGGACACTTGGAGTAATTCTGTTGATCTTGTGCAAATTGCAAGTCTACCAGCAATTGGGAGCCACTGGATAAGTCCCCACAGATCTTGATGTCACTGGAGCCCTGGGAATGAGTTTTTATTACCTGCTGAGAAAGGCATGAAGTAGTCACTTTTCTTAAAGTTTCCATTGCAATCTACAAAGTGGCCAGGGTCAAACATCTCTGGCTTGGGGAACTCCTTACTGTCATGCAGCACTCATGTCAGTGATGTTATTAATGTTGTTCCCTGCAAACAACACACAACAGAGAAAGCAATATACAAATATATCAGAGTGCTAAACATTGTTCATCATCTCCTCCATAAAGGAAGTACAAAACATAGTAGTGACATTTCAACAGACAAATAATGGAAGCAACAGGGAGGATCCTGAGATTGGCCACAGTGGTGTGAGTGAGGTGCCTTCAGTGACATCTGAAGTCAGCACTGGGCATTTGGTACTAATGCTGCTGACTCTTTTCTCCTTTCCTGCAGGTTTGTCTCATCACCAACTGCTCTAGCTTATCAGCATATTTTCATTGGTTACATGGGTCATGACTTGAAAGGGAGACTTGTTTTCTATGTGAAGTAAATAGGAACTCCTTAATGCTGGTAAGCAAGCAATGTCTAGAAAGACAAATTATACTTATTTTTCCTCATGAACATAATTCAGGTCTTGCATGCCATGGATAAAAGAGTTTGCTCTTACACACAGAGTTTATGTATAAAGACACATGCAAATATAAAAACAGAAGGGAGAATGTATGTGGAAGGAAAGAAACTAATCATAAGAAGCAATAGAACCCCCCTTTCCCATTTTTTCTTTGTATTTATTCTTCTCTCATACAATATATCCTCCCCTACCTCTACTCATATTCTACTCACTAACCTTCCCTTTACCCTTGAACCACTGACTTTACCCTCACCAAATAATTAAATAAATAATAAATTAATAAATTAATTAATAGATAAAGAAGTAAATAAATCCAAAAACAAAAACAAAAAAAAAATACTCTCCTCCAATATATCACCTGGGCATGTCACAACAAGATGTAGTAAGACTAGGCATAAGTCTTCATAGCAAAACAGGACAAGATAAATTAATAACAAAAAAGTTCTTCTTACTAAGAAGATCAGGGAAAAGAGAGACACTCCCCACTCCCACTGTTAGAGTCCTGACTAGAACATCAATCCTATCAACCATAATGTATTTTCAGAGTCCCTAGTGCTGACTCATGCAGGCTCTAAGATTGCATCTACTGTCTCTGTAAGTACCTATGAGCCCCTACTAAACTGATTCTGTGTGTCCTGATCTCCTGGTGTCTTCATCCCTTCTTTCTCCAAAAATCTTAACCTCATCTTCTCTTGTGGTATTTTCCAAGCTTTACATATTTTTTGACTATGCGTCTCTTCCTCTGTTCCCCCCCACTGCCTTAGTAATAATTCCCTTTAAGGACTAGAGTAGACACTAATATAGCAGAATATAATTATATATAATTTAATTGATTTCTTTTTTGACAGTTGTGTTCATCTTAACTATAGGTCCCTGGGATGTTCAACATTTAGTTTTGGTCATCTACTGTTGCAGCATTTTCTCTGCCCAACCACATTAGGGCAGTGACAGGCCTATGATTGGACAGAAATAGAGAGGTGGAGCTAGAGTGGGAGGAGGAGAAAGGTCAGGAGGAGAAAAAAAGAGCTTCATCATGGAGGCAGACAATGAGGATGACGCAGATCCTGAGTGGTTATAACCAGGCTAAGGTTTTTACAAGGTTAAATTAATTGGGTCAAAATTTGTCTTTATCATTTGGTTCTGATATTTTTGTATTGGCATCTAGTAATTGTGATCTTATTATTATATAAACCTGATTAGATAATTAAGCCTTAAGAGTCATGCTTTACCTACCAGGTCTTAGGCTAGCTAGATGAATGATTGTGGGGGCGTGTAAAGAGTTTTATGAGAGTGAGATGTTGCAAGTTGGGAGAAAATAGCAAGAGTCTGCTGGGACACACTGGTGATGTCAGAAAGTACCAGCTCAAGAAAATGGCCCAGTGTGAAATAGAGTTTGCAGGGTAGGTTCACTTTTTAATAATTCCCACAACAATGTACATCTAGATAGTGTCCAGTCTATGACCTTTGACTCAGCATGGGACTCAGTTTACACAATTCAGTGGTTGGTTAGTCTCACAAGTTCTGAGCTGCCATTACTTCAGAATTTTTTCCAGGAAGAACAAGTTGTAGTTTGAAGGTTTTATGCCTGAGTTGGTGTTCTTGCCCCACCACTAGAATCCTTAACTAGTGACAGAAAATGTCTGGTTCAAGCTCCTTATCTCCTTAAACTAGGAGTCATCTCTAAGGTCCCCTTGTTAAATCCCATGGAGTTTCTATTGCACTAAATTTCCACAAATATTTCCAAACACTAACCAATTCCAGTCATCTGTCCCCCTATATTCCTGCTTCATCTTATTTGTTATTTAACCTTTCATGGTCTGTGAATTATAGCATGATTAACTTTTATTTAATAGCTAATATCCACTGATAAGTTAATGCATACTGTATTTGTCTTTCTGGGCCTGGGTTACTTCATTCAGGATGACTTTTTTCTAGTTATATGCATTTGCCTGAAAATTTCATGGTGTCATTTTGGTAACAGTTGATTAATACACCACTTTGTAAATGTATCACAATTTCTTTATCCATTCCTTAGTCATGGAGCATCTAGTTTGTTTCTTGTTTCTGGCTATTATGAATAAAGCTACTATGAATATAATTGAGCAAGTGTCCTTGTCTAGGATGACCGTCTTTTAGGTGTATGACTAAAAGTGGAAAAGCTGAGTCTTGAGATAGATCGAAGTTTTCTGAGAAACTGCTGTATTCATTTCATTTAAATTATCTTCCTATGTAAGTTTACTCTCCCAACAACAATATAAGAGTGTTCCTATTGATTTACATCCTGGCCACATGAACTGTCACTTAAGAAATTGATCTTACCTATTCTGACAGGTATAATATGAAACTATGAAGTAGTTTTGATTTATATTTTCCTGATGAATAAGGATGTTGAATACTTCTATTCTTTGTTTCTAGCTATTTAAGATTCCTCTATTGAGAATTCTTTGTTTAGATCTCTACAGTTTTTTAAAATAATTTCATTACTTGGTTTGTTGATGTCTACTTTTTGTTTATTCATTTTAGATATTAGTCCTCTGTCAGATTTGAAGTTTGTGAAAATATTTTTCCCATTTGGTAGGCTGCCTTTTTGTCCTATTGACTATGTACTTTGCCTTCAAGAAGCTTGATAATTTCATGACGTCTCATTCATTGTTGGAATTACTGCCTGCAATATTAATGTTCTGTTTAGGAAGTTGTCTCCTGTGCCAAGGCATTCAAGGCTATTCCCTATTTCTTCTTCCTTTGGGTTGACTGTATCTGGTTGTACAGAGATGTGGGTCCACATTTTCCCTGCTGCTAAGAAAAACCACTTGGGGAGGTGGAACATAGGGAGTTTGGCTGTGCTTATCCCACACTGCTGCCAGGGCTGGTGTTGGGCTGTAGGGAAGCACTAAGACACTGCTCCATGGTGGGAAAGCACAGTCTGAGAGGCAAAAAAACTGGGGCCGATGGGGTTCTCTGACTCTTGGACTTCCAGGTGCAGCTGGGAGTCACAGAAGCACTGAGAACAGAGTCAGGGCCTGCAGGCTACAGGCAGTGTCTAAACTGGGGCCTGGGAAAGAGGAGCTTTGATTTGTCTCAGTGGTGATTCTCCTTAGATTGGTGACAATTGTGCTTGGAGCACAGAGAGGCCTTCTAGTGGAGAGTTAAGTTGAAAATCTATATTCAAATTCCTTCTCCAATACTCCCCACAGTAGAACTTTGTGAAAGAGACAGTCCATGGTTCTAAACTGTATATTAACTGTTCATTGTGGAGAATGGATGCATACTGTATGGTACCCACTACTCAAGATGGATCTGAGATTATATAACTTTTGCAGGGATGAATGTCCGGGAAGGGAAGCTTATTGGCTAAGCCCTTTGTGCTGCAAGTTACCTCATCAGAATAGAGAACTCTGTTCTGAACCTACATGAAGACAGGTCACATTTCCTTCTGTGAGGAACATAGCATGTTTTCCATGCCAGGAATCTTGCAGGCAACAGACCAAAGTCTCTGGTCTGTCCTCAATAGTCTACATGTCTCAACCTGCTCTATATTACCAAGGTTCCTGGCATGCTATTACCATCCAAAATGGTGAGATATTTGGAGTTCGTGTACTTACATTTTTCATAGGGTGATAAATATGGATCTATTTGCATTCTTCTATGGTATGTCAGTCACTTAGAACACCACCATTTATTAAGGATATTTTCTTTTTTCCAGTAGGTGCTTCTGGCAACTTTATCAAAACTCAGGTAGTCTTACATATGTGAATTTATGTCTGAGTTTCCAATTTGATTCCAATACTTAGTATGTCTGTTTTATATCATTACTGTATGCTTTAATTACTAATTCTCTATACTACATCTTGAAGTCAGAAATAGTGATATCACTGGAAGGACTTTCTTTTCTCAGGATTCTTTTAGCTATTGGGGGCCATTTCCCCTATGAAGTTAATATTTGTACTTCTAAGTACTGAGAAGAATTGTGTTGGAATTTTGATGAAGATTGAATTGAATTTGTAGATTGTTTTATGCAGACTGGACACTTTACTCTGTTAATTTTAGCAATCTTTAAGTATGGGAAATATTTTCATCTTTAGATATCTTCTATTTCTTTCTTCAAAGACATGAACTTTATCTTAGAAAATTTTTATTTACTTGGTTACAATTACCCAAATTTTTGTTTCCCTGTTTTCTTTCTCATTCCATTTTCATTTGTATGAAGGAGGGTTACTAATTTTTTTCAAATTAATCTCATATTTGCCGCTTCCCTGAAAGAGTTTATTAGATGCAGGAGAACATCTGGTGTTGTTTATACACGCTATCATATCAACTTCAAGTAAATATAATCTGTCTTCTTTTCCAATAAATAACCATAGATTTCTTTCACTTGTTTTATTATTCTGTCTAGATCTAGTTCCTGATTCTAGTGGGATTTCTTTGAGATTGCCTCCCTTTAATTTGAGGATGTGTATAGGCTTGCTATAAATTTCATTTATGTTTAGGTATGTGCCTTGGATCTCTAATCTCTCCAAGACTTTAATAATGAAAATGTTTTGGTTTTTGTCAATGGCTTTTTTGTCATCTAATGAGATGATAATGGAACTTTCTATTTGTTTCTAGAATGGATTATTTTATCTAATTTTTGTATGTTTGACCATGACTACAACTCTAGTTTACAGCTGTTCATAATGGTGAATGATCCTTTTGATTTGACCTTGTATATATGTTGCAAATTCCTTATTGAATATTTTTACATCTATGCTAATAATGGAAATTATCATATAAAACATTTTTGTTAATCATCTTATGGTTTTGATAACATTGTGATTCTCATAACATAATTTTTGAATTCTGCCTCTGTTTCTATTTTATAGAATTTTTTGAGGAGTATTGGCATTAATTCTACTTCAAAAACCTTGTAAAATTCTGGGCCAAAACACTTTTAATGACTGTCTCTATTTCAGAATGTGTTATAGGTATATGAACATTGTTTATCTAATCTCAATTTTACTTCAGTAAGTGATGTCTATAAGAAATTCTGTGTCTGTGTGATGGCCCCCTCTCCCTAATTTGATGCCTTGTCTTCCTGCTGGAGGTGGGATCCATAAGTTCCCTTTCCTTACTGTCAAGCATTTCATCTAAGGTCCCTCCCTTCGAGTCCTGAGAGTTTATCACCTCCCTTCCAGGTCTCTGGTGCATTCTGGAGGGTCCCACAACATCCTATCTCCCGAGGTTGCCTGTTTCCATTCTTTCTGCTGGCCATCAGGGCTTCAGTTCTTTTTTTCTCTTCCAATAACAGATCAGGTTCCCCTCTCCTCTCTACTCCTTCCCCCTCCCACTTTCCACTTTTTATCCCAGGTCCCTCCCTCCATCCCCACTTGTGATTGCTTTCTTCTCCCTCTCAAGTGTGACCGAGGCACCCTCACTTAGCACTTCAGCTTGGTGATCTTTTGGATTTCTGTGGACTGTATCTTGAGTATTATGTTCCCTTTTCTTTGGCTAACATTCATTTATTAGTGAGTACACACCATGCATGTCCTTTTGGGTCTGAGTTACCACACTCAGGCACTCAATTTGCCTGCAAAACTCAGGATGCCCTCATTCATAATAGTTGAATATTATTCCATTGTGTCAATGAACCACATTTTCTGTGTCCATACCTGTCATGGACATCTGGGATGTTTCCAGCTTCTGGCTATCACAAACAAGGCTGTTATGAACATAGTGGAACATGTGCCCCTGTGGTATGGTGGGGAATCTTTTGGGTATATGCCCAAGAATGGCATAGCTAGGTCTTCAGATAGATCTATTTCCAAGTTTCTGAGAAACCTCCAGATTGATTTCCAGACTGGCTCTACCAGTGTGCAATCCCACCAGCAATGGAGGAATGTTTCTCTTTCTCTACATCATTGCTAACATGAGCTGATACCTGAGGTTTTTATCTTGGTCATTCTGTTAGTTTAAGATGGAATCTCAGGGTCATTTTGATTTGCATTTCTCTGATCACTAAGGAATTTGAACATTTCTTTAGGTGTTTCTTGGCCATTTGAGATTCCTCAATTGACCCATAATTGTTCCTGTCTGAAAGAACTGAAGGGATGGAAATGGAAAGGAGCCTGCGGAAAAGAAGGTCCAGCAACAGTCCCAAAGTGAGATCCAGCTTACAGGGAGGTCCCAGGGCCTGGTACTATTACTGAGGCTATAGAGCACTCACAAAAATGGGCCTAGAGTGACCACACTCTGGAAGACCCAACAAGCAGCTGAGTCAGATGCAGATATTTCTCCCCAACTAATGGACAGAAGCATCTGACACCTGTTGTTGAATTAGAGAATGCAGAAAGAAGCTGAGGAGAAGGGTGACCCTGTAGGAGGACCAGCAGTGTCAATGAATCTGGGCCCCCGGGGGGACATCTCAAACAGTGGACCACCAAACAGGCAGCACATACTAGCTGATATGAGGCCCCCAACACACTACAGTAGAGGACTCCCAGGTGTGTGTTCATTCAGAGATGATACACCTAATCTTCAAGAGACTGGAGGCTTCAGGGAGTTGGGAGGTCATTTGGGGTTGGGGTGGGGACATCTGATATGGGATGTAGAAAAGTTTTATGGTGCAAAGTTTGGGAATTAAAACATGGAATGTAAATAAATAAACTAACTAATTTTTAAAAAGTAGATATAATATCCCCCAAAAATAAAAAAATAAAATAAAACTTTCATTTCATGTCAAGATATTTGATGACTATGACCCTGCAGTGTTGGCATTAAAATATATTACAATTCACAAAAATTTTGTGAAGACAGGTTTTTAAAGTATAACCTGATGAGTCTTTGAATTTCCTTACTGTCTGTTGTTATGTCTCTCTTCTTATTTCTGATTTTGTTAATTTAGATATTCCTTCTGTTCCTTTTAGATAGTTTGGATCAAGTCTTTTCTATGTTGTTGATTTTTAAATTAACTCTGTTTCATTGTTCCATTGTATTGTTAGCTTTGTTTTCATTTTATTAATTCCAGTCCTCAGTTTTATTATTTCATGTCATCTACATCTTTTGTGCTTGTATACTTTTCTTTCCTTACTTTTGTACTTTTCTTTTGTTGTAGAACTTTCAGTTGTGCTGTCCAATTGCTAGTGGGAGATTACTCCTTTTTTTTTCTACAGGCACTAAGTGCTACCACGTTTCTTCTTAGCCTTCATTGAGTCCCATATTTAGTTATGTTGTGCATGCACATTCATCGATACCTAGAAAGCCTTCAATTAATTTCTTCCTTCCTTCCTTTTTCTTTCTTTCTTTCTTTCTTTTTCTTTCTTTCTTTCTTTCTCTCTCTCTCTCTCTCTCTCTCTCTCTCTCTTTCTTTCTTTCTTTCTTTCTTTCTCTCTTTCCTTCCCTCCTTCCTTGATCCCTTCCTTCCTTCCCTCTTCCTCTTTTCTTTCTTTCTTTCTTTCTTTCTTTCTTTCTTTCTTTCTTTCTTTCTTCCTTTCCTTCTGTTCTTTCTTTAATTCTTTCTCTCTTTCCACATTTTTCAATGATGAGAGAGTTCTTCAACTTTTATGAATTTGTAGGCTTTCTGTTTTTTGTGGTGTTGTTAAAACCAAGCTATAATGTGTAGTGTACTTGGTTAATTTTAATTTTGGAGTGTATCTGTTGCAATTTGCTGTATGAACCAGTGCTTAATTTTGTAGAAATTTCTATTGGTGCTGAAAAGCCATATTATTTTGTGTCTTGGGCAAATGTTCTGTAGATATCTGTCAGGATCATTTAGTTTATAACACCTCTTAGCTCCTCTATTTCTTAGTTGTCATTTGAATGGCCTGTTAGCAAGAACAATTAAATATTAAAGTCTCCTACTACCAATGTGTGAATGTTGATGTGGTATTTAAACTTTCGTAAGTAATTTCCTATTACAAAGAAGGTACAGTCATGTTTGGGGCATAATAGTTAAATAAAATATCATCTTATGTGTTATTCCTTAATGAGTATGGAGTATCCTTCCTCATTCCCATTGGAACTCTGATTGTTAGATATTAGAATGTTTATACCAGTTTCCTCCTTAGGTTCCTTTGCTTGGAAAATATTTTTTCCAACCATGTACTCAGAAACAATGCCTGTCTTTGATCATGAAGTATGTTTATTGCATGTCCCTGCACAAGGATAGATCCTGGGTTTTCATTCATTCTGTTAGTCTCTGTCTTTTGGGGACAGGATTGAATTCATTAATATAGGGAGATATCAATGAGCAGTGATTGTTAATTCTTGTTATTGTATTGTTTTGTGTGGTGGTGGTCATGGAGTGTATATGCATGTGATTGTGGGTCTTTCCTTATTTTGGTTTTGCTGGTGTGAGGTTATATATGTTCTGTATTTTCCTATGTATAGTTAACCTCCTAGGACCAAAGTTTTCTTTTTACTATCATCTCTAAGACTGGATTTGTACATAAGTAGTGTTTGATTTATACTTCATCATAGAATATCTTGTTTTCTTTATGGTGACTGAAAGTATTCCTAACTCTAGTAGCCTTGACTGACAACTTAGGTCTCTTAGTCTCTGAAATATATCTGCCAAGTCCCTTCTTCCTTTTAGAGACTACATTAAGAAGTCATATATAATCCAAACATCTACATTTATATATGTTTTATTTCTCCCTTGTACCTCATAATATTATTTCTTTGTTCAGAAGGTTTAATACTGCAATTAATATATGGTGAAGAAACTTCATTTCTGTTACAATATATGTCATGTCTACTTTTTTTTCTATTCCTATAAGCATCTCTTTCTTTAAGTTATGAAAATTTTCTTCTGTGATTTAGTTGAAAATATTTCAACTAAATCAATGTTGTGTCTGTAACTCTTGTTTACACACCTAGAGTTTCCATTTTCAGATTTTCCTCTCTCCGTGTTTTCTTCATTGCTTCTACTTCCGTTTTTACTAACTGTTGGGTCATTTGTTCTGATTTTTGTTGGGCAGTGTTATTCTTGTTGGTTGCTAAGGGATTTATTAATTTCCTCCATTTTGTCTTTTTTCTCAATTTCTTTAAGGAATTTTCTCCCTTCTTTAAGGTCCTCTGTCTTATTCATAATGTTAATACTGGGGTCTTTTCCCTGTGCTTTAAGTGTTTTAGAGTATTGTGAGCATTCTGCAGTAGCCTAGACATGCTCTAATGGTGAAACAATGCTTTGGCTAATGATTTTCTTCTCATCCTGGCATCTAGGCACATAGATTTTGGTATAATATCTAGGTGCTTATTTTCAGGTTTTTCTTTGATAAATGGGTGTTTTGTTCTTTGATGTCTGTTTCTTCTCTGGCCTTCTTGCCTGTATGATCAGGTTGAGCAAGGCATATCCTCTGAAGTTGAAGGCTAGATATCTGGCGGCCAACATAATCTTTTCTCAAATGGGGTCACTGTCCTATTTGGAAACTAGTTTTCTAATAGGCAGTAATACAATTCTTAAATGAAAATAATATAATTTATGGTTATTATTGTTGGTCATAATCTATCTTTAACAACTAAAGAAACACAGTTCTGAAAATGTATGTTGTGTTTCCAGGCTCTCTTGTATTAATAATCAAAGTGAACCCATATCATTTAATTTCTAATGGTCCTCATATGCTCTACAGAACTTTTACAAGACTGTGTAATCTAAAACGGTATTTTTGACATATGGAAATATTTGAAAATTAAATGCTACTTTCAATAGTTTTGGAACACTGCCATTCTCTTTTATGTATACATTGCCTATCACTGGTTTGTGATACAGTGGCATATTTCAAAAGTAGCAGCAAACCTTCTGGAGAAGAAACTCTGAAGTATTTTGCATCAAGCCAATTGTAAGTAAATTATTGACTCTTGTCTTTGCCTATTGTCTGAACTGATATTGGTGTTTCCATTCTGTTAAAGAAGTTAATTTTGTCATTACTAAGGGTGTAAAGTCAGTTATGGAGCCATAATATTTCTGTACCAAGTAGTTCCAGGAATCTAAAGAGTATGATTCAGTTCCCAAAGTGAACATGCACCATGTCACCACACACACACCCCCTCACACCCACCCACCCACCCACACACACACACAGACACACACACATATGTGTATATATATATATACATATATTCCATATATGTGTACATGTATATACATATATTCCATATATATGTGTATATATATATGTATGTATATACATGGGGAATGCCTCTCTCCCCCCACTCTCTCTCTCTCTTCTCTTCCCTTTCTGCCACCACCCCATCACTGTCAATAAAACCTCTTACAGGTAGAACTGTTTGTGCCTAGTGTGTTGTGTCCAGAAGCGATCCACTATTGTAATACATTATTTAAGACAAGCCTCAGTTTCTGGTGATCTGATAGGATGCATGGAATTATTTCAATCTCTTCTATAAATTTGATCTCATAATCTTGGCAACAAAGGCAATAAATTTGTCATGAACCAAACTATTTAAAATGTTTCACAGAATAAAAAATTTCCTATGAAAGCACATTAAATACTGGACTTTATTTTATAAGCTGTTTTCTTTTATCTACCCTAGAATTAAATCTATGGAAATAAAGAAAGCAATGTGAAAAATTTATCTGCTCTGAAGACCTGAATTTGAGAACAAAAACATTATGCAATCATGGCCATAAGTCTACTCCAGGTGCTTACCACAGATCATCTGTCAGATAACTCAGGCAATGGACTAGACCTGATGTCTTTTTTAACAGCTAAGGTCTCTTCATTTCATTCAGTCATCATTCTCATTAAAGCCAATGAAACAGAAATTTAAATACTGACATTTTGACTAACATGAAGGACCCAGTCTGCATCGTCCTAGCATTTTCCCCAAAAAGCTATTTCTTAACCTGTGATGTGTGGGTACTTCATCAAGAGCAGGAGAGCAGACCCAGAGACTCAGGAGAGATCCACCATTCGCTCTCCAG
Organism: Montemys delectorum; assembly: GCA_019843815.1. Taxonomy (NCBI): domain Eukaryota; kingdom Metazoa; phylum Chordata; class Mammalia; order Rodentia; family Muridae; genus Montemys; species Montemys delectorum. The sequence continues at coordinate 32,678 of JADRCD010238944.1, forward strand.
TGTGACTTTCTAAGGTGGGACCAGCTGGGAGGCACAAGCCTCACGAGTTGCATGGGAGTTGCAGGGCAGGAGGGACAGGATCCTCTCGGCTTCCAAGTGACAGAGGTGGATCAGTGACCCTCTCTACCCCTTCCCTGCAAGTGGAGGGCCTGCCTCCAAGGAGTGCTTAACCCAGAGATTCAGGAGAGATCTGCCATTTTTTCTCTGATGTCTCTCTAATGCAGGACCTGCCAGGAGGCACAGGCCTCAGGAGTCACAGGGGAGTTGCAGGGCAGCAGGGACAGGACAAGCTCTAGTCAGAGACACCAAGAACATCTAACACCAGAGATCAAGAGATGGCGAAAAGCAAAGGCAATAATCCTACCAGCAGAAACCAAGACTGCTTGGCTTCATCAGAACTAGTACTCCCACCACAGCAAGACCTGGATATCCCAAAACACCGAAAAAGCAAGATTTGGATCTAAAATCATATCTCACAATGCTGATAGAGGAACTTAAGAAGGACATAAATAACTCCCTTAAAGAAATACAGGAGAACACAGGTAAAGAGGTACAAGCCCTTAAAGAGGAAACAAAAAAATCCCATAAAGAATTACAGGAGATCACAAGTAAACAAGTAGAAGCACTTAAAGAGCAAACTCAAAAATCCCTTAAGGAATTGCAGGAAAACACAAACAAACAGGTGAAGGAATTGAGTAAAACCATCCAGGACCTAAAAATGGAAGTAGAAACAATAAAGTAATCACAAAAAGAGACAACTCTGGAGTTAGAAATCTTTGGAGAGAAGTCGGGAAACATAGATGCAACTATCACCAACAGAATAAAAGAGATAGAAGAGAGAATCTCAGGGGAAGAAGATAACATAGACAACATTGACAGAACAGTCAAAGAAAATTCAAAATGCAAAAAGACCCTAATCCAAAACATCCCAGAAATCCAGGACACAATGAGAAGACCAAACCTAAGGATAATAGGTATAGAAGAGAGTGAAGACCTCCAACTTAAAGGGCCAGTAAATATCTTCAACAAAATTATAGAAGAAAACTTCCCTAACCTAAAGAAAGAGATGTCCATGAACATACAAAAAGCCTATAGAACTCCAAATAGACTGGCCCAGAAAAGAAATTCCTGTTGCCACATAATAGTCAAAACAATAAATGCACTAAACAAAGAATTTTAAAAGCAGTAAGGAAAAAAGGCAAAGTAACATATAAAGCAGGCCTATCAGAATTACAGCAGACTTCTCACCAGAGACTATGAAAGCTAGAAGATCCTGGGCAGATGTCATACAGACCCTACAAGAACACAAATGCCAGCCCAAGCTACTATATCCAGCAAAACTCTCGATTACCATAGATGGAGAAAACAAGATATTCCATGACAAAACAAAATTTACACAATATCTTTCCACAAATCCAGCCCTCCAAAGGATAATAAATGGAAAATTGCGGGTCTTATTGCCTGCAGCTCCCCACGAAGGTCTCTGGACCGGCTTGATTGGAGGAGCTCTTGTGCACAGAATCGAGCAAGCATGGACCCGGCATCTCTACCTTGTCTTTCAAGATGCTCTGTTTCTCCACGCTGCCCTGAGTTGGGTTGGGCTGAGCCGGCAGGCCGACTAGCCCATGAGTACGGGGCAGCTTCAGGCCGCGTTTCGGGAGAGCAGACCTCTTCCCAAGTGTTACAGCTCTGGAACAAAAGGCTCAGACCAAGGAGTAGATCTTTCACACACTTTACTTCCCTGGATACCATACATATATATAGTTTTGGGGGGTCATGCATATTTTGGCAGCAGTTATTTCTCATTGGTTTGGGCTGAGAATCTTTATTTGCATGTTAGAGGGCTTGACTAATATTATACATCTCTCCTGCTGGGGGTCGTTGTCAGGGGGTTGGGCTGAAATCTGAGCCAGGATCTCAGGAGCAATTCACTGAACACCTTCCGTCCCTTTGAGCAAATGCTCAGTAGGTCTCCGGGGTTCTAAGTGGCTCTGCTCTACTGGACTCTGGCTGTCAGAACTGCCCCATTGCCCCACAACTCCTCCCTTTTCTTTTCTTTTCTTTTTTTTTTTTTTTCTTTTTTTTCTATAAGGGAGAGGTGTCATTGGAATAACTGTCTACTGTGTCAGGAATGGTTTGATACTGAACCAGGACCTGATTAGTAGTGATTTTTGCAATGTTATTCATCTGCTGCTTTAGAAACTGAATGAGACAGGGTGCCAAGAGGAGCGAGGCTACAATGGCTAATATGGGGCCAAGGAGGAGAAGAATCCAAGCTACCAAGGGGTTAGAGTACCAAGGGGTAGGGATATTGGGATTATAGTGTGCTCAGAGGGTCCCTCTGAGTTCTTTATGTGTTTGTATATTTTGTTCTACTAGCCCAGATTCATTGACATAAAAGCAACATTCCTCTCCCAGGAAAATGCAAGTCCCTCCCTGTTCAGCAGTCAGTAAGTCCAGGGCTCTCCAGTTTTGGAGAGCGACTCCTGCTAAGGAGGTTATCTGGCGTTGAAGAGACTCGAGGCTGTCTGTAGTGGAGGCCATCGCCTGGTCAAGCTTATCTTGGAAGTCGCTGGCCAGATGTTGTGTTTGGACAAGGGCTGCTGCAGCAGTTCCTGTTGCACCCAGTGAAACAGCAAGGCCTATTCCAATGAGCACAGGGATGAAGATCTCTCTCTTCTTTCGGCTTTCTCCCATCTGTAAGGCAAGTTCTTCAGATTCATAGAGATAAACCTGGGGGACAATTATCACGGGGGTGCAAGAGCCTTGAAAAGGGGGTTTAATGCAGGCACCTGTAGTGCCTTTGCACCAAAGGAGGGCAGGAGGGTTAACACATACTGGTTTGGTGATGGTGATGTCACCGACACATGTAAGATGAGGTTTTGAAGAGGGCCCTGCAAAGCAAAGAGGGTGGGGTAGGTCAAAGAGAGGAATGTCTTGTGCTTTCCTCATGGGGAGGGTTCCATGGAGATCATAAAAGGAAATGTTAATGGGGACAGCTGCTAACAATGGTCTGGATAGAGAAGCACAGAAAAAGCATTGAGAGGAGTTGGGATGAGTTGTTAGGGGAAGGAGGTCAGCTGCATATTGGATGTATTGTAACCAGGAGAGGATGGCCTGTAGCTCCTTCTGAGACTTATTTTCCTGTTGGATAATATTAGCATGGGTAAAGGCCGATTTGGAAGCAGGAACAAGCTCACGGGAGATGTGCAGGTCAGCAACTGGGTATTTGGCATATCCATTGGGGTAAAGTTTACCCGTGACTCCGGTTCGCTAACGTTCATCCCATGGATCACCAATGGAGAGCTGAAAATGAGTGTTAAGGTTAGTGAACATGTTGCCGCCACTACTGGAGGATTCTATTCTGCAGTTCCAGTATTTGCAACCTCCATATATGGAGACCTCTTGGAGACATTCACCTGTGTTTCAGTAAGGAAAACAGAGAAAAGGGCTGGGGGTAGTAGAGATGGAATCTGGGTGTAAAGGGATCTCAATCTTGGTTCGACATCCTTCGAGTGGACAGTCTTGGGTCCCTATGATTTTGTTGTGTCCTTTGTAAGTTTCCCTAGCATAGAATCTCCAGTGGTAGGTGTTCGGAAGGGGAAGAGGAGGCTGGGCAGTAGCAGAATTAGCATGTAG
>JADRCD010238945.1:0-36789 GCA_019843815.1 Montemys delectorum
ACACACACACACACACACACACACACACACACACACCAGAGTACTACTATGTGGGCACACAAGGATGCTAGATGTTGTCATCAGAATAACTACTTTGTTTCTTTTTATTTTCACTTGCCTCAAAAACAATTTTAATTTTATAGATAAATTCATGAATAAAAGATTTTGATAAAATCCAGTAGCCATTCACTCTCCTCCGGTTATTCCTCTCTCAATATATATAGTGATTCCTGTATGTACATGGATATATGACCATCTACTAGAGCACGGGGCACAAATTCAGGACAAAAATTCCTGACCTGCAACCATCAATTTCTAAAAGCTCCTTAGCTCTTCACAGATGACCCCTAACCTTTAGGAAGAGAGAGTGTGGTATAAGTGTCCCCATTTTTTCACATATACCACCACATACTATATATCTTTAGTAATAATCCAAAGATCCACAACTGGTCACCTTAGGTCTCAGACACATGGTCTCTTATGAAATCTGAAACTGGACATTTCAGCTAGACTACTTATCTCTACCTTCAAGCACTGGTATAACACATATGCACTGCCATACCTGGCTTTTACATGGGTTCTAGAAGTCTGAACTCAAGCTCTAGCACAAAACTTTATCTACTGAGTCATTTCCCCACCCCATGCACACTCCTTAAATGCAGAAATGTTTTTCTAGTTGGCTCCAGAAGTCATAGTCAAAGAGACTACAGATATGAAAGTTCAACACATAGTTGATAAGTTTAAAGATGGAAAAGGCTATGTGTAAAGGACCTAGGAACAGCATGCAGAAGCTGAGGATTAGTCATGCTCAGAATCAAGTAGAGAAATCACTAGTATGCATCATGGAGGCTGCCTCTTAAGGAAACAGATTATGAGAACCACCTGAATGGGTTTAGAAGTGAATTCTTCATCATCCAATATAGCTTGGAGATTTATTTCCTTTGAGACTCATAAAACTTCAAACAAAGAAGCTCATAGGCTCACCCTAACTTCTGACTCACATAACAGTGAGGTATACAGTCACTGCACTTGTAGTAGTTTGCTATACATCAATAGAAAACTAAGATATACCTTTTGTGGTATATGAGGGTAATTTTTAACCTCATTTTTCCCACTGTAAGTCACAAACCAATGTCAGATGCAGAAACAACTACACAGTTCAATTCCTTTGTGTGCCCACATACTCTGTCCCAGAGACAAAGCATGCCATTATCCCCAGAGGACCCACTACCTACCTGGAAAGACATCCTGGTTAAAAGTCTAAGACCCTTAAAAGCCCCTTTGGAAATAAACCTGCTTTTCAGGCCTCAGCAGCAATGCACTGAAGAGATCAGACTGGTTTTGAAATTGAGAAAAATAGGCAAGTCCATTTGGACCTTTTTATTGACATTTCTGACCTTGCTGGAAAAGTGTTATGCTTTGCTATAAAAATTATTGGAGAGTGCAGTTTGCTGAGTGATATTTTATATTATGGGACAGAGCACTCCAAGCCACTCTTCTCAGAGGAGTTCAGCAGCCCTGCAAAACCTGGAGTATCTCTATGAGATTGCATTCTTCTAGCACAAGGTCTCGGATGCTAGCCAGTCCTCAGTGTTAGCAAGAGATCCTCTTGATAGAACTATCATGTCGCATTTTTCTGGATTGAAAATTACTCACTCCAACTTCAAGTTGACTCACCATGAGCTAAAATCCCAAAAGTAAGCTTAAAGTTCGAGGTGATGTGCATATACATATATGCACAAAACATACACATACACAAACGTGTATACACACAATTGTTACAATTTTGATGAATATTGGGAATATCTGTGAATGTTGGGTTTATTTAGATACTGATTCTTTGATACACATTTTAACAAAAACAAAAGCAAAAGCTGGGCAGTGATGTCGCACCTTTAATCCCAGCACAGTGAGTTCCAGGACAGCCAGGGCTATTCAGAGAAACTCTGTGTAGTGGCTATTCCTGGTTGTCAACTTGACTACGTCTGAAATGAATTACAATCCAGAATTAGAAGGCTCACCTGTGGCCCTAATCTGGAGGCTGAGAGATACAAGTTTCTGACCTGAATCTTGGCATGGAGACCTTGAGGAATAGTGGCTACGAATCCCACAGGATTAACATAGAAAAATCTATGAGTTCAAGGTCATCCGGGGTTAAAGGTGTGGTGGCACACACCTTTAACCTGGGCCACACTTTTTGCTGGAGACGTATATAAGGACATTGAAAGAAGGAAGGCAGGCAGTGGTGGCACATGCCTTTAATCCCAGCACTTGTGAGGCAGAGGCGGGTGGATTTCTGAGTTCGAGGCCAGCCTGGTCTGCAGAGTTCCAGGACAGCCAGGGCTACACAGAGAAACCCTGTCTCGAAAAGTGACTATTTCACTTCTGCTTAGAAAGAAAGAAGGCGCTCTCTGCTTCGCCTGCTTGCCTTGTGGGACTGAGCAATTGCTGAATCCTTAGACTTCCATTCACAGCTGCTGCCGTGACTGTTGTTGGGAGTTGGACTACAAACTGTAAGTCATCAATAAATCCCTTTACTACATAGAGACTACCATAAGTTCTGTGACTCTAGAGAACCCTAACTAAGACACTCTGTCTCGAAAATACAAAAAAAAAAAAAAAAAAAAAGCAAAATTCAAATTAAGAACAAATAGATAAATAAAACTCTGGGCTGGATATTATTTAGTTTAAGAGCCCTGTCTTCTAAAAGAATGCTTTTACAACACATAAAAATTCAGCTCTTGTTTTTGTTTGTTTGTTTGTTTGTTTGTTTTGAAGGGGAACCTGGGAAAGGGAAAATGTACATGTAAATAAAGAAAATACCTAATTAAAAAAGAAAATACAGCTACTTATTCATTTACATTAGGGAAAATGTCAGGTTTCTAGGGTTAAACTGAAGGAGTCATGCTCATGCATTTAAATATGAAGGGGAGGTTATAGGCTGTGGTTAGGAAACCGCAGCCCCTCCTATATACCTTCTTACACTTGCCCAGAATTGGCAACATAACTGGACAACTACTGGTCAGTATCTCTTCCTGTAATTGGACAAGTAATATGAATTTTCTAAACCCTGATTTCATTGTTTATAAAGTGGAGAAAATTATGGGAATATTATGCACATTAAGGGATTGAAGGATCCTGCTCAGGTTGTAATAAAATACCGTAAAGTGAGTGTTTTCTAAGCAACAGAAATTTATTTGTTGCAGTAATTAGAGGTTATGAAGTCAAGGATCAAAATACCAGTAGAATTGGTACCACTTCTCAGGTAAGAATCAGACTTGTTCCATAGGATCCTCCTATGATGGTAGGGGCAAGGGAGCTTCCTGGGGCCTCGTTCATAACCAATTTATAAGAGCTATGTTCTCTGGACCTAATCTTCAAACAGCCTACCTCAGATGCCAGCTCATCAAGATTAGCTTTCAACCGTGTTCTTTTAGGGAAGTGACCCAAATATTACTTTAGAAAAGCAGCCAAGTACATTTACAGGAATTCTCTTTATTTTTTTATGTCATTTTTGTTGTTTAGTGAAACTTTTTTCCTTAAAAATTACAGCCAATGCTATATTTGCATTTAGTTATAAGTCAATGAGTGTGATCTCAGAATAAAATATATGTATAGGAAAAATCTAAATTGAAAGAAGTCACAGAGATTTGCTCAGGCTAATTTTTGAGTTCTGGTAGTATAGGGTTTCATTTAAGCTGTGTTTCTGAATCTGAAAGTGGGACATCACCTTAAAATGTCAATGAATATTAAAACCTGGGTTTGCTTTTGGATCAGAATTTGCTAATGTGGTGAAAACTAGTTTTTTGGCTGTTGTTTTCCATTCTCAAGACTACATAATAGGGTGATTGTGTTTTCAGCTTCAGAAGACTGCAGCCTCACACTGGGCCTCGGTTCTGAGAAGAACTTGGTTTTGCAACATCAGGACTATAGCCTGTGCTCTGACATTGCTCAGTCATTTCTTTAATATTCAAAAATATTTTTTTCATTTGTAGGTGAACATATGTGTGCATGATGTATGTCTGTTGACATGGAAGCACATTTGTGGAGGTCAGAGGACAATTTTGAGCATCTTTTCTCTCCTTACAGTGGGTTTGAGAAATCAAACTTAGGTTGCTAAGTTTGTCTTTACCTCCTGAGCCTTCTCCCTGGCTCCCTTTCTCCTTTTGTATCCTCATCTATTTGATTAAAATTTACTTACTATGACTAAAAGTAGTTTTAATATCTAGTATCATCTCATAATCACAATATAGCAACACTGTGATGCTATATCACAGTGTTTTGAATGTTTTGGCCTAGGGAATGGCACTATTAGGAGGTGTGACCTTGTTAGAGTAGGTGTGGCCTTGTTGGAGGAAGTGTGTCACTGTGGGGGTGGGCTTGGAGACCCTCCTCCTAATCACCTGGGAGCCTAATCTCCTGTCTGTCTCTGGATAAAGATATAAAACTCTCAGGTCCTCCAGCCCTATGTCTGCCTGGACGCTTCTATACTCCAGCCTTGAAGATAATGGACTGAACCACTGAACCTGTAAACCATTGCCAACTAAATGTTGTCCTTGTAAGAGTTGCCTTGGTCATGGTGTCATGTCAACCTTAACAAAGACAAACACCAACCTCAATATGAATCCATCATTTAAAGTTAATTTGAAAATAAAAGCCAAATTAAGAAATGTAGCTCCTGCAATAAAAGCAGTTCATTAGAATTCCAACTGAATTGTTTACCACCCAAGGCAATATCATTTTCACCACCCCACTTTAGCATGTGGTTATAGACACAGTGAGTCCTTTCATACATTTTTGTCTAAATTCATGCAACAGGTTCCCATTTATGCCTCAGGCCCACCTACATCTATGGAGCATGCAACTCTGAAAAAAGAATGAGCCTCTACTGCAGCTACAGCTGCAGCTCCTCTAATACATAGCACAATAATGCAAGCTCTGGGTCTAATTCAGCCATCTAATGAGACATGCAACTTCCATCAATTCCTTACCAGTGTTCTTTGTACTTGAGAATATTATTTCCATCATCAAACTAATAGTAACTATGCTATTTTACATAAAAGGGGCATCATAGAACTTTCAGTCAAATATTTTAAAAATATGAAAACTTAGAGAGAGAGAAACAGAGAGACAGAGGCAGAGAGAGGCAGAGAGAGAGCTATTGGTTTTCTTACCTACAAAATGCTTCATATAAGTATAAGCAACTGATTAGCAAGACTATGCCATCCCTACCCTTTATTTTCCTTTTCTCCAGGAAATAATCCATCCCCTGCTTGTGCAAACATTCCCAAGACAGACACCTCTTGTCAGACAGTCATTGGGCAGAATGTGAAAGTGAGTGATACTCTCAGTCCCTAAGCTCAAGTGGCCCACAGCCAAAATCATTAGCTGTTCTACCTTTCATGTCTGTGAATCCACTTACCTTTTGAGAGGACTTCCTTCCTTCCATCAATGTGAGATGAAGCCTGAATACGAAATTTTCATGTGCAGGGGCAAGTACTAACGCAGGAAATTTCAGATTCTATCAGCAACAGGTGGAGACAATGGAGCCAGCCCCTCGCGGCACTGTTACTTCATACTGAGAAAAGCAACTTTTGAAAAAAGTTGATAAGTGATTGATGATGTAACAAAACATAGTCAAGAAGGTTATCATTTTTCTTCTGGCAATCTAAGAGGATTAAGGCAAAAACCAAATAAATTCCCTCTGGGGAACCAGATTCTTAACCATTTTCTAATCTAAACTTCAGTTGCCCTTGCAAATGCTCTTCTCTTCTTGGCCATCATCTGCTTCTAGAGTAGCTCTCTCACCCCTTCCTTATAGAGTGTCTCCAAGTCCTCATGCACTCTGATGGCAGAAGGCAGTGCTAAAAAGGTGGAAACAGCTGCTCTCCTCTGGTAGAGGTCAGTCCTTCCCTAGATAGATGATACAGATGAGAATGAAGGGGTAGAGTTTTATAGGAAGAAAAACACAAATCCTTCTGGGTCTATACAAATCCTTCTAGGTCTAGTCTTTCATGAGACCACTCTGTACTCACCAACCAAGTACTAAAGACTCACATTCTCCCCCCTCCAACTTTCACCCCCAATTTCATGTTTTTTAGGCAGGGTCTTGTATAGCCCAGCATAGACTGACTCTTATATGCTCTGTATAAGTTAAGGATGACAATGAAGTTCTAATAGTCAAGTGCTTTGTTGAGGGCCATGAATAAGTAACAAAAAATGGCTTTAGAACTAATGAAACACAACCCATCAGTTAGCACAATCATGATAGCTGTGTCTCAGAGACACAGAGCCCCAAAGACTATGCATCCTAAGGATTTGATGCTGTTGTAGAATTTTGCTCTGTTTCTTGCCTTCATAACCCTCTTAATATAAGAGCTTACGACTACTTGATGGGGGCTTCCAGCCCCTCATTGGCACTCACAGTAATGGTTTGTGATGTTTCTCAAGCATTGCTGCTGGAGCAGATAAATGATTCAACCATCACCCTTGGAAAGAATTTAGTTTATAGTTTGTTAGCAATGAGCACCACACTTAGACATAATTTGGTACATTATTAGAGATGTTAGGTTAAGATGTTTCTACTAGTGGATTTAATGAAGAAACCTTAGGGAACAATCTGAAGTTCAGAAAGCCACAATCTTAATATTTATGCTATTTATGCTTTTTTATGGTTAAGGAACAAAAACAATGGTAGCTGGAGTTCCACTAGCTGATGTGACTCTTGCTAAAACTGGGTTGTTGGTCAAGGTGATGATTGATTTCTTATACCCATGTTTGCCCTCAGCTTCCTGATATGACTGATTGCTGATGAATAGATGTGATTCTGAGGATTTAAAGAAAAATGACTGATTATTTTATATAAAAGATTAGATTTGTGGTTCTTTGTGTGTGTATGTGTGTGTGTGTGTGTGTGTGTGTGTGTGTGTGTATGTGTGTGTGCGCGCATGCACTTGTGTGAATACCATGCCATTTTAATTACTATAGCTGTGTAGTACAACATGAAATTAAGGGTAGTGATACCTCTAGCAGTTCTTTTATTACTTAGGAATGTTTTAGCTATCCTGGGTTTTTGAGTTTTCACATGAAGCTGAAAATTGTTCTTTTAAGATCTGTGAAGAAATGTGTTGGAATTTTCTTCCATTATGTATTTCTATATTTTTTACTTATTCACTATACATGCCACTCATTCCCCCTACCAGTCACCCCCTCCAACAATCTTTTCCCTAAACCCCTTTCCTTCTCCTGTGAGCAAGTGAGGATGCCTCTGGGAGACTTCAACATCCCACTCTCAGCAATGGACAGATCATGGAAACAGAAACTAAAAAGAGACACAGTAAAATTAACAGAAGTTATGGAACAAATGGATTTTACAGATATCTATAGAACAGTTTATCCTAAAACAAAAGACTATACCTTTTTCTCAGCACCTCATGACAACTTCTCCAAAAATGACCATATAATATCAGTCACAAAACAGACCTCAATAGATACAAGAAGATTGAAATTATTCCATGCATCCTATCAAATCACCATGGACTAAGGCTGGTCTTCAATAACAACATAAACAATAGAAAGCCCACATACATGTAGAAGCTGAACAACACTCTACTCAATGATAACTTGGTCAAGGAAGAAATAAAGAAAGAAATTAAAGACTTTTTAGAGTTTAATGAAAATGAAACCACAACATGGCCAAACTTATGGGACACAATGAAAGCAGTACTAAGAGGAAAGCTCATAGCTCTGAGTGCCTCCAAAAAGAAACTAGAAAGAGCATACACTAGCAGTTTGACAGCACATTTGAAAGCTCTAGAACAAGAAGCAAATAGAAGCAAGAGGAATAGAAGGAAGGAATTAATCAAACTCAGGGTTGAAATCAACCAAGTAGAAACAAAAAGAACTATACAAAGGATTAACCAAACCAGAAGCTGGTTCTTTGAGAAAATCAACAAGATAGAAAAACCCTTAGCCAAACTAACCAGAAGACACAGAGACAGTATCTAAATCAACAAAATCAGAAATGAAAAGGGAGACATAATAACGGAACCTGAGGAAATCCAAAAAATCATCAGATCCTACTACAAAAGCCTATATTCAACAAAATTAGAAAATCTGAATGAAATGGACAATTTTCTAGACAGATACCAGGTACTAAAGTTAAATCAGGATCAGGTAAATGATCTAAACAGTCCTATAGCCCCTAAAGAAATATAAAAAGTCATTAATAGTCTCCCAACCAATAAAAGCCCAGGACCAGAGGGGTTTATGCAGAATTCTGTAAGACCTACAAAGAACATCTAATGCCAATACTCTTCAAACTATTCCACAAAATAGAAACAGAAGGAACACTACCCAATTCATCCTATGAAGCCATAATTACTCTTATATCTAACCACATAAAGACCCAACAAAAATGAGAACTTCAGACCAATTTCCCTTATGAATATCAATGCAAAAATACTCAATAAAATTCTCACAAATGTTATCCAAGAACACATCAAAACAATCATCCATCATGATCAAGTAGGCTTCATCCCAGGGATGCAAGGGATGGTTTAATATACAGAAATCCATCAATGTAATCCACTATATAAACAAACTCAAAAAAACCGTGCATGATCATTTTATTAGATGCTGAGAAAGCATTTGACAAAATCCAACATCCCTTCATGATAAAAGTCTTGGAAATATCAGGAATTTAAGGCCCATACATAAACATAGTAAAAGCAGTATCCAGAAAACTAGTAGCCAACATCAAATTAAATGGAGAAACACTTGAAGCAAACCCACTAAAATCATGGGCTAGGCAAGGACTAGGAATGGACTAGGCAAGGCTGTCCATTCTCACCCTACCTGTTCAATATAGTACTTGAAGTCCTAGCCAGAGCAATTAGACAACAAAAGGAGTTCAAACAGATGCAAATTAGAGAGGAAGAAGTCAAAATATAACTATTTGCAAATGATATGATAAAATAATTAAGCAACTCAAAAAATTCCACCAGAGAACTCCCTAAACCTGATGACTTCAACAAAGTGGCTGGATACAAAATTAACTCAAACAAATCAGTGGCCTTCCTGTACTCAAAGGATAAGCAGGCTGAGAAAGAAATTAGGAAAACAACACCTTTCATAATAGTCACAAATAATATAAAGTATAGTGTTATGACTCTAACTAAGCAAGTGAAAGATCTGCATGACAAGAACTTCAAGTCTCTGAAGAAAGAAATCAAAGATCTCAGAAGATAGAAAAATCTCCCATGCTCACGGATTGGCAGGATTAATATAGTAAAAATGGCCATCTTGCCGAAAGTGATCCACAGATTCAATGCAATCTTCATAAAAATTTCAACCCAAATCTTCATAGAGTTAGAAAGAACAATTCCAAATTCATCTGGAATAACAAAAAACCCAGGATAGTAAAAACTAATCTCAACAATAAAATAACTTCTGGAGAAATCACCATCCTTAACCTCAATCTGTACTACAGAGTATGCTTGTTAAAACTACTTAGTATGGTACAGTGACAGGCAAGTAGATCAATGGAATAGATTTGAAAACCCAAAAATGAACCCACACCTACAGTCACTTGATCTTTGACAAAGGAGTTATAACCATCCAGTGGGACAGCATTTTCAACAAATGTTGCTGGTTCAGCTGGCGGTTAACATGTAGAAGAATGCAAACAAGAAAAGATCAAGTTCAAATGGATCACAGACCTCCACATAAAACCAGATATAATGAAGCTAATAGAAAAGATAGTGAGGAAGAGCCTGGAGCACATGGGCACAGAGGAAAATTTCCTGAACAGAACACCAATGGCTTGTGCTGTAAGATCAAGAATCTACAAATGAGACCTCATAAAGTTGCAAAGCTTCTGTAAGGCAAAGAACATTGTCAATAGGACAAAATGGCAACCAACAGAGTGGGAAAAGATCTTTACCAACCTTATATCCAATATTGGGCTAATATCCAATATATACAAAGAACTCAAGAATTTAGACTTCAGAGAATCAAATAACCCTATTAAAAATGGGGTACAGAGCTAAACAAAAAATTCTCAACTGAGGAATACCGAATGGCTGAGAAGCACCTAAAGAAATGTTCAACATCTTTAGTCATCAGGGAAATGCAAATCAAAACAACCCTGAGATTCCACCTTACACTAGTCAAAATGGCTAAGATCAAAAACTCAGGTAACAGCAAATGCTGGCGAGGTTGTGGAGAAAAAGCAACACTTATTCATTGCTGGTGGGATTACAAGCTGGTATAACCACTCTGGAAGTCAGTTTGGCTGTTTGAACATAGTACTCAGACAATTGGACATAGTACTACACTCCTGAGAATATACGCAGAAGATGCTCCAACATGTGATAAGGATACATGCTCCACTATGTTCATAGGAGCCTTATTTATAATAGCCAGAAGCTGGAAACAACCCAAATGTCCCTCAACAGAGGAATGGATACAGAAAATGTGGTACATTTACACAATGGAGTACTAACTCAGCTATTAAAAACAACGAATTTATGAAATTCTTAGGGAAATGGATGGATCTGGAGAATATCATCGTGAATGAGGTAACCCAATCACAAAAGAACGCACATGGCATGCACGCACTGATAAGTGGCTATTAGCCCAGAAGCTTGGAATACCCAAGATACAATCCACAAACCACAAGAAACTCAAGAAGAAGGAAGACTTTCATGAGGTCCCATTTATCAATTGTTGATCTTAGACCCTGAGCCATTGGTGTTCTGTTCTAGAATATACCTTCTATATCAATGTGTTCAAGGCTATTTTCCACTTTCTCTTCTATGAAATTTAGTGTTAAAGTCTTTGATTGGCTTGGACTTGACTTTTGTGCAGCATGATACATATGGATCTATTTTTATTGATGTACATATAGACATCAGTTAGACCAGCACCATTTGCTGAAGATGTTTTCTTTTTCCACTGTGTTGTTTTGGCTTCTTTATAAAAAAAAATCAAGTGTCCATAAGTCTGTGCATGAAGTGGAAGTTTCTGAATATGTCAGGTGATACAGTCTCATGTGGTGTTTTGCTGAGGCAAGACCTGCGGAAGGATACATGATGCTTGGAGATAATATAAATAGTACTCAGCAGACAGTAACAGCACACTTTGCAACACTTCATTGGCCTTGTGTCTTCATCTTCCACTGATCTTCATTTTGTTGAGTGATGCACTGCAGAGAACTTCTCCTGACATCTTGACTGGTCTTGGTCACTGCTGTTGAGTCTTGCCAATTAGATGGCAGAGGAATGGCAGTCTTTGCTAGATCATGCCACTCCTGCTGATTCATGTTTGCTATCCTGACACTTCTGAACTGTACTGTTGGTATCCTCACAGAGATTGGAATCCCCTCCCCAAAAAAAACTACTTCTAAACAGGTCCACATCCCTTTGTCCTATTTACTATCTTTCCTCTCTTACCTTTGGACAGTGAGCTAGAAGAGGAGAAGAACCATTTGAGAACCCATATTAACAGTATATTTTTTAATTCTATACCTACAGGTAGGTTTATTTGGGGGTATATAACTAGATTCCATTGATCATTGTGCCTTTTTGTACCAATATCATGCAGTTTTTATCACTATTACTTTATAGTATAGCTTGAAGTCAGAGATGGTGATTCCTCCTGAAGTTCTTTTATTGTTCAGGGTTTTTTGCTTATCCTGGGTTTTTTTATATTTCCATATGAAGTTGAGAATTGCTCTGTCAAGGTCTATTAAAATTGTGTTGGAATTTTATGGGAATTGAATTGAATCTGTAGATTGCTTTTGGTAACATTGACACTTTCACTATGTTAATCCTGCCTATCCATGAGCATGGCAGATCACTCCATCTTCTGATATCTTCTATTTTATTCTTCAGGGACTTGAAGTTCTTGTCATACAGGTCTTTCACTTGCTTGGTTAGAATTACACCAAGATATTTTATGACATTTATGGCTATTGTAAATGGTATTGTTTCCATAATTTCTGTTTCAGCCCATTTATCATTTCTATAAAGGAGGGCTACTGATTTCTTTGAGTTAATTTTGTATCCAGCCACTTTGCTGAAGCTGTTTACCAACTGTACAAGTTTTCTGGTAGAATTTTTGAGGTTGCTTATATATACTATCATATTATCTACAAATAGCAATACTTTGACTTCTTTTCCAATTTGGATCCCCTTGATCTCTGTTAGTTGTCATATTGTTCTGGCTAGAACTTCAAGAACTATATTGAATAGATAGGTAGAGAATAAGCAACCTTATCTTGTCCCTATTTTAGTGGAATTGCTTTATGTTTCTCCCCATTTAGCTTAATGCTGACTATTGGCTTGTTGAATATTGCGTTGGTTATGTTTAAGTATGTGCCTTGTATCCTTGATCTCTCTATATTTGTAACATGAAGGGGTTTGGGACTTTATTAAAGGGCTTTTCAGCATCTAATCAGATTATCATGCAACTTTTTTCATTCAGTTTGTTTATATGGTGGATTATGTTAATGGATTTTCATATACTTAACTATCCCTGCATCTCTGGGATGAAGCCTACTTGATCATGATGTTTTTGATTTGTTCCTGGATTCAGTTTTCAAGATTTTATTGAGTATTTTTGTATCAATGTTCATAATAGAAATTAGTCTGAAGTTCTCTTTCTTTGTTGAGTCTTTGTGTGATTTAGGTATCAGGGTGACTGTGACCTCATAGAATGAGTTTAAAGCCCTGTTCCTTTTGTTTCTTTTTGTAGGATGCTTTGAGGAGTATTGGTATTAGCTCTTCTTTGAAAGTGCAGTAGAATTCTACATTAAAACCCTCTGTCCCTGGGCTTTTTTGGTTGGGATAACAACTGCTTCTACTTCTTCAGGAGTTATATGGCTGTTTAAACAGTTCACCTAATCTTGATTTAACTTTGGTAAGTGGTATGTATCTAAAAAATCATCCTTTTCATTAATATTTTTCAAATTTGTTGAGTATAGGCTTTTGAAGTAACACTTAATGATTCTTTGAATTTCCTCAATGTCTGTTGTTATGTCTCACTGTTAATTTCTGATTTTATTTATTTGGATACTGTATCTCTGTCTTTTGGTTAGTATGGCTAAGGATTTGCCTGTCTTCTTGATTTTCTCAGAAAACCAGCTCTCAGTTTGATTGATTCTTTATATTGTTTTCTTTGTTTATAACTGATTGATTGCAGCCCTGATTTTGATTATTTCCTGCCTTCTACTCCTCTTTGGTGTGCTTGCTTCTTTTTTATAGAGTTCTCGGATGTATTTTTAAATTGCTGGTATGAGAACTTCCTAATTTTTTATGGAGTCACTTAGTTCTATGAATGTTCCTCTGAGCACTGCTTTCATTTTCCCCCGTAAATTTGGGTATGTTGTGGCTTTATTTTCATTGAATTCTAGAAAATCTTTCATTTCTTTCATTTCTTCCTTGCCCTATAGATCATAGAATTGAGAGTTGTTCAATCTCCATAATTGTGTAGGCTCTTGGTGTTTTTGTTGTTGTTGAAGTCTAGCTTTTATCCATAGTAGTCTGATAAGATACAATGCATTACTTCAATTTTTTATTTTATTTAATCTTCTTTTACAATCCATATTTTATCCCTCTCCCAGTCCACCCTTTGATTGTTCTATATCTCATACCTCCTCTTGTGCCCTCGTGCCCCATCTCCACAAGGGTGTCCCACACCCCACTCCCCACCTCACTAGACCTCCCCACTCCCTGGGGCCTCCAGTCTCTTGAGGGTTAGGTGCATCTTCTCTGATTGAACACAGACTCAGCAATCCTCTGCTGTGAATTTGTTGGGGTCTCATATCAGCTGATGTGTGCTGCCTGTTGGTGGTCCAGTGTCTGAGATCTCAGTGGTCCAGGTTAGTTGGGACTGCTGGTCCTCCTACAGGGTCACCCTCCTCCTCAGCTTCTTCCAGCTTTTCCCTAATTCAACCACAGAGGTCAGCAGCTTCTGGCCATTGGTTGGGTGTAAATATCTGCATCTGACTCAGCTGCTTGTTAGGTCTTTCTGAAGGCAGTCATGATAGACCCCTTTTTGTGAGCACTTCATAACCTTAGTAATAGTGTCAGACCTTGGTGCTTCCCCTTGATCTGGATCCTAATTATATAAGATGAGGCTTGCTTTGTGACCAGCGGCACTGTGGGTTTTTTTTTTTTTTTTTTCTTTTAGATGCTGCAAGACATCTGCCCAGGCCCTTCTAGCTTTTAGAGTTTTGGTTGACAATTCATGTATAATTCTGATAGGTCTGCTTTTGTATGTTACCTGGCCTTTTTCCCTTACTGCTTTTAACAATTTCTTTTTGTTCTGTAGATTTTCTGTTTTGATTATTATGTGGCAGAAAGATTTTCAGGTCCAGGATTTCAGGTGCAGTCTAGTTGGTGTTCTATAAGCTTCTTGTATGCTTATAGGCATCTCTTTCTTTAGGTTAAGAAAGTTTTCTTCTATGACTTTGTTGAGAGTATTTTCTGGGCCTTGCAGCTGGAATCTTTCACCTTCTTCTATTATTCTTAGGTTAGTTCATTTCATGACATCCCACATTTTCTAGATGTTTTAAGTCAGGAATTTTTTAGATTTAACATTTTCTTTGAATTGATGTATCAATTTCTTCTATTGTATCTTCAATGCCTGAAAATCTTTCTTCCATCTCTTGTGTTTTGTTGATACTTGCTTGCATCTGTGGTACCTGTTTTTTTCCCTAGGTTTTCCATATCCAGGATTCTCTTAGTTTATGTTTTCTTTATTGATTCTATTTCCACTTTCAGGTCTTGAACTGTTTTAAATTATTTCCTTTATCTATTTCATTGTATTTTTCCTGTATATCTTTAAGGGATTTGTTTCTTCTTTAAAGACTCCTAACTGTTTGACTGTATGTTTCTGTATTTTGTTAAGAGATTTATTTACTTCCTCTTTAAAGGCATCTATCATCTTTATAAGATTGGATTTAAGGTCATTTTCTTGTGCTTTTGTTGTGTTAGGATATCCAGAGGTTGCTGTAGTAGGATAGCTGTGCTCTGAAGGTGTCATATTGCCCTGATTTTTGCTGATTGTGTTCTTTTGAGGGCCTTTAGCTATCTAGATGGCTTTGTTCCCTAGATATTCTTGTTGTAGTAGGTATTGGGTGATGGGTTGACCTTGATTGTCCTGGTGTTGCAGGCCTCTGATGGATATCCCTGGGATATATGGTTCTGGATCTTCAGGTGTATATAGTTCAAGATCTGCAGGTCTGTATTGTTCAAGAGCTGTATGTGTATGTAAAATGGTTGGAGCTTACTTGTTGGAGCTTTGCTCTATTCATCCACAAAATGGGTTTATGTGTATGAATGTAAAGAGGTTTGAACTTTGATTCATCCACCAAATGCATGAATGTGTGTGTGTGTGTGTGTGTGTGTGTGAGAGAGAGAGAGAGAGAGAGAGACAGAGACAGAGACAGAGACAGAGACAGAGACACAGAGAGAGAGAGAGAGTTTCTTCACCTTTTTTCTTTTCTAAAGTCACCAGTTGCCATCAACAACAGCTTCTAGTTGTCAACGCTCTGCCCTGCCTCAGTTTACCCAGCATCTCAAACTGCTTTTAAACCCTTGGTCCAGGGATTATGGGCATATTCCACCATGCCAAGTTTATGAAGTGTTGGGAATCAAACCTTGGTCTATGAATATCCTAAGGAGAAATCTACTGTCTGATCTATATCCCCACCCTTGAAGAATCAATTCGTAAATACTTTTAAAAATTACTGTATGTCTCTGCTCTGCATGAAGCTGGACTTACACAATAGCTTCATGTTTATACCTGCTTCCAGCCTTCCCTGCAGGCTGTCCCTCACCCCTCATCACCTGCTCAATTTGCCTCAATCACATCTACATTCATAGAAGCAGAGATAATCATGTAAACCATAAGCATAAAATCAATACCTAAAATATCATAAATGTTTTAGAAAACCCCCCCAGCAGTTACTAGTATTATTATATTGTGATTGGCATTTATCGTGGTTGGTAGTAATTTAACCTATGCTCACATTTATGTCAAGGGCACTCTAGAGCAGAGGCTATCAGAAATATTTTTCTGGAACCATTTGGGCTCTGAGATTGCCCATGCAGACAATCTCATGACCTACTAGCCTCTTCATCACCCTTACACTTGTATTTTTTGTTGCCTTATAAATGCTAAGCCATTACAAAGAAAGAAACAGTCTGGTTCCATGACCACACACATACTAGATATCAAGTGTTGCAAAATGCAATGTTAGCCATCATCAGACAGTGATAAACTATAATGAAATACAATTTCACTTTGTACTCAACCATGCATTTTATGAGAATCCCATAAAGTTTTACCATCAACCTCAAAAAGCAATAGTAAAGCCCTATGATTCCTTATGTTTTACTTTCCTGGGTGTCTTCAACAAAGAAAACTATTGATTTTGAGTTGTCTGAAGTACACTCTATAAAAAATTACCCTCAGTCCAAAGCTTTCTTTTTACCAAGCTCAAAGTGGGAGAAAATAGGAGATCCCACAGATATACACATGAAAGGAAGTTATATGGAATCTTGAGCTAATGACAACCTCCATTTTAACTACACTCAAACATGACTGTAAAAGCTGAAGTCTTGGGTGAAACCTGTTTGACAAAAATTCCATATTCCTTATAAAAGCATACCAAGTCACACAGAGGCAAGCGTATTTTGACAGAACAGAAAAATTCACTCTACAGGTTTTTAAATGATTTGTTATTGTGTTTGATTACAACACTCTTGGACTGTAACTATTATGCCTATTTCACAGATAAGCAAACAAAGTTTCCAAGCCTGCATAGGCAATCTGACGTGACAAGCCTAAGTTACAGCAGTGAATAAACCCCATTCTTCTATGAGACTCCTAGAACTATTCTCATTCCAAAGTGTGAGTTCTTCAGTATCTAATGTCAAACACAGGATGTGCCAGAATTGAAGGGCACATTCTAAAGAAGCCAGGGCAGAAAAGCTATGGGGTGGAAAAGATAGATTTAAAACGTCCAAGGGCTTGAAAAAATACACCACAACTACAACTTAATCAAAAATCAATAACAGAGAATAAAGCTAGAAAGGTTGACACCTTAAATGGAAAAAAAAAAAACCAGGAGCATTTACTTCTGTGCTATACAGGTTTGATGCCATATTCTGGTCATGTTGCTGCAATAGGTACCCATAGACAATGCAGTTTACATAACGAAAAAATTCCTTCTCCTTGTATAAAGAGTTTGGTTCTAAGTCAAAAAGGCTCAAAAAAGTAGATCTGTTGGAGACTCATTTCCTACTTTCAATCAATATTCTTGCTGTGTCATCACCTAACAGAAAGGGCAAAGTGGTATTTAGAGTCTCTATTACTGTGGTGAGTAAAGTGCTCCATCCTCACACCCTGGTCAAACATACCATCCCATAATTACACATCCCATACTATGCACTCCCACACTACAGATAAGGTTACAATAAATAATTGTTAAGTGGAAAACAGCATTCAACTGATTTCCATTTAGTGTGAGCATTACAAACATCTCAATAGAGCCAAAAGCCAGTCTATCCAGATTGGGTTATACATACATACATACATACATACATACATACATACATACATACGTCAACCATTATCCAAAAGGAGCTTGAGCCCTGTGGTTTGTTATGCTTAAAAGGTAATTATAACCCTCATATAGTAAGATGGTTAAAGTAAACTACAGGTAAATGTTCCAAATACTATCTCCACCCCTGCTTGCGCCTGCCTGAAGTAATGAAGCCCCATAGAAGATAGCATGCATGAAATAGAGTGTTTTAAACAGTAGGGTTCACATCATTTTCTCCTTTAGTTCCATAAACTGTCTACAGCAGAAAAAGAAAACCACCATCCAAACAGCTGTGGACAATTCACAAGGAGACACTTAGCTCTTCTTAGCTGATTGAAGTGTATTTTCAGGTTTTAATTTCAGACACAGAGCTGCCCCCAATCCCATCATTACAGTCACTTGCTAATCCTCCTGAGATGCTGTATTTTCTTCATTGCCACTTGCATTTTTTTCTTTTGTGTTTCTCTTTCACTGATTGCTCAAACTCCATGCAGGGCATGGGGAGGGGACTGGTGGGTGCACATAGAGACATATGCATCACATCTGACTCACCTATAACACCTGCACCTTCAAGCCCATATCAAGTTACAGAGACAGTAAAACATCCCCAGGAGGCACAGGAGCTGCCTAGCTTTCCTGGAATCACTCCTAAATGTGCCTATGCACATACATACAGTTGCTTGGCTCATTTGCAGCCTCCCTGTTAAACCAGGCTCATTCTTAATCGTCTACTTTAAATTGTCCTTTGAAAATGCAAGTTCCTCCTGAGCATGCATTACCCAAAGAATAAATGCTGTCGTCTGTTCAAGCATGTTCCTGCTCTGAGACAATAATAAGAAATGACGAGAAGGAAGTAGTGGTAAGTCAAAAGCAGCGGATAGCTTTTGTACAACCTGTCTCAGGCAATTTGGTAACGGTGGTTTCAACCCACACTTAGAAGACACTCAGCTGGTTAATAGTCTGCCCCAATCTGCATCAGATCTTTCTAGCAATGGCCTTCCCCCAACCCAAAGTCATGCTATTGAAAAGGCAAGTTCTTGCACCTTCTCCATTCCCTAACTGCACGGCAGTCTT
Organism: Montemys delectorum; assembly: GCA_019843815.1. Lineage (NCBI taxonomy): Eukaryota > Metazoa > Chordata > Mammalia > Rodentia > Muridae > Montemys > Montemys delectorum. The sequence continues at coordinate 18,689 of JADRCD010238945.1, forward strand.
GTCTTAGTTCCTGACCTCCTTGCTTTAAAGCCCAATGTAAGAAACAAAAGATAAGAGGCTTCTTTCACTTTTCATTTGAGCTGTTATTGGAGATTTTAAAGCCACTTTTCTTCACTAAAGTCCTAGGTGTCTTGGAGAATATGATGTGTGAACAAACCAGGCCCTCAGTAGGGTCGCCACTGCTCTCACAGTGAACTTTGTATACAGAGCGTCATTACAGTCCTTACTTGATTACCAGGTCCTAGACAGCAGGGATGCATGATATTCTAATCTGCGTTCCCCAACACAGAGGTCTACAGGGCACAGAAAATGTTTTTTCCAATTGAATCAAATGCAAAGGACTTTTATATAGAAATGACCAAAGGATGACTTTGCTCCCGAAGGGGTCTCCTTCTGGGGAATTTTCATTTTCTCCTTTGGCCTTTCCTATCTTTTTTCAAGTATTCTGAAATGAGGACTTATTACCTTCGTAACCATATATTTGAAAATAAGTTGCTTAAAGAATGAAGTCTTCTCAAAAGGTCCTGGGAAGCTGTCCACAAGAGAGCACATTTTTATCCTGAAAACTACAGCCTTCTTCATGATTGACACTGGGAACCAGGTATTACTTGGTTGTACATCCACCAAGGTAATGCTATGTACGTGATGTATCTAGACAGTTCACCTGATCTATTGAAGGCATTCATGTAGGTCCTGAAAAACCTTGACTATAGCTTCAGGGTGTTCATGCATGCATTTAAGCTCCATTTGATACCTAGATAGAAAAGCAATCTAAATCTAGATTCCAAAGATATATGTAACCTTGACAAGACCCTCACTGGCCTAATTGTCAAAGCCCAGGTTTTTCCCAAGAACAGAATTTTTGCTTCTTAGCAAAATAGACGAGATAGCTTCTAAGCTCTTACTGCTACAGTAGTCTCTAGCAATTACCCTGTACCATCGCTAAGAAAATTTTCACCAATGCTCTGTCTTAGTGACACTTTCCTTGTTACACTGATGTTTCCCATGGAGCTCCTACCTCTTGTAAGTAATGCTCCTAAACGCATACATACACATACACACACACACACACACACACACACACACACACACACACACATACAAACTATTTTTGCCACCATCTTAAAGAATCAGCAGCCCATTAAAACAAGCACCTTATTCACTACTGCATTAATGTTCTCCTGTCCTATGAAAAAGAGCAACTAGTATTATGCTGGGACAAAAAGATTGTTAACTCCTCCTGTCTTCTGCCTGGATGCCAGGACAGTGTCAAGGAACCCTAGTGCAATGTATGCTTCCTATGTTCTAGCTAATATTTCTCTTTTGATTGAAAAGAAATGTATAGAAAAAGATTCATTTACCTTCAACTATTTTTTCTTCTATGGGATAACTAGCTCAGCTCTTGCCCTTCTTTACTACTTAAGGACTAATCTGGAAGCTCAGAAGGACTCCCAGCTCCAATAAATATTGGTGAAAGCAACATGGACGGCAGTGGGTAGAACTAAACTCACTGACTCAGTAAATGACAAAAAGCAGATAAGTAGAGAGTGGAAGGAAACACAGAGCTCAATACAATCCACACCTCTTTTTCAGAGTTCTGATTCTACCTGGGTATGGGCCATGTTTTCCTCTAACTCTATTAAAAGAGTCTCATGGCTTTGCCCTGGAAGTTCTAGGATCAACCTTTCAATGCCCCAACTGCTGTAGGAAGGAAAATATTGGCCAGGGTCATCACTTCCTACCCAAGGTTGCTCTAAAGTTAGGTCTCCAAAATAAATGGATGAGTATAGTCTCAATTTGAACTCTACAACATCCCTGTTTGCAAAGATTTTAGATGTCTCTGAAGATGGAGAGAAAATGAGGTTTTGCAGACTTAAGTAACTTTTATGGTGTCTCAGAGTTGAAAAATGGGAACAGAGGTGAACTGTCACTGATTGAGAAGAGCTAGTGGACAATGATGAATCTAATGCAATTGTTCAAGTTAAGATACTCTTGCCAACATCTCTGCAAAGCACCTTTTATGCCCTACCTCATTCATCCTTCTAGAGCCTAATGATTTGGGCTTCACTGCTATCATCACTCTGCCAAAAAGAAAGCTGCTGAAGGGCAGAGTACAGTAGCCTGCCCAAGGGCACAAGAAAAAGATGACTCAGCCAAGCATGTGCTCTACACTGCTAACCAATGATCTTATCCATTGTGCCTAACAATCTATTAACGAACATGTTAAAAAATCAGCTTCATGAAATAACAATGATAAACAGTGTGGAACTAGATGACAATTTTCATGGGGAAAGTCATTAATTCTATAGGAATTTAGAGTGGGAAGAAATTAGACCCATCAGAACCTTCAGGAAATATTTAAAGGAATAGGAAAGTAAGTGCTGGGCTCCAAAGGATGCAGAGGAGTTAGTTAAACAAAATGATAAAGTAACATTTAAGGCAACAGCATTTAAATGTCAGCATTAATGACATAATAAGCAAAGGAATGCAGTCAAGAATAGTAACCTTGACATTTTGGAGACTAGAAAGAAGGAAATGAATCAGAGAGAGAGGCCAGTCTGGAATCTTCCTTCCCTTCCAATCAATTTGTCTTATTATTGTCATCATTATTATCATAATTCAGAATAACTTTCAGTATCTGATGAAGGCTAATGGATTATCTTTCCCTATTAAGACTTGAATACATCCAAAGTTGTCTTGGGTGCAATAGATTGCCTATATGCAAAGACATCTTTCTTGATGAACCATGTCTACAATCCTTTGGCTCCTAACTCCTATTCAAACACTCACTGAGAACATTTCTAGGTTACATAAGTCCAAAGATTAAGTATTCTGAGGTCTATCTGGGACTCTACATCCTGGTAATCTCATGTTCAGTCTAAGACTGTCACTTATGTTCTTGAAGACCACTCGTCTTTCATTTGAAAGATGCTACACTAGGCAACAAAAAGTCTAAGACCAAGGCTCTGACCCTTTCTCCTTGCCATTCCCTTTAAGTATGTCGTTCCTAATCATTTTCAGGGTTTATGGTATACTCTGTTGCTTTAACACTTCCTTCCCAAAACCTACATACTTAATACAACTCACATGGGCCCACTAAATATATCTTATGAAAAATAAATTCACTCCCCTCTCAAAGTAATGAAAACTACTGCAACTTGCTCTTTTTTATTGGATTTTTATTTATTTACATTTCAAATGTTATCCCTTTTCCAGGTTTCTCCTCCAGAACCCCCCTAACCTATCCTCCCTCCTCCTGCTTCTATGAGGATGCTCACCCACCCATCCACTCCCACCTCCCTGCCCTGGCATTCCCCTAAACTATGGAATCTAGCCTTCACAGGACCAAAGGCCTCTCCTTCCATGATGTCCAACAAAGCCATCCTCTGCTACATATGCAACTGGAGCCATGAGGACCTCCATGTGTATTCTTTGGTTGGTGGTTTAGTCCATGGGAGCTCTGGGGGGGTCTGGTTGGTTGATATTGTTGTTCTTCCTATGGAGTTGCAAACCCCTTCAGCTCCTTCAGTCCTTTCTCTAACTCCTCCATTGGGGACCCTGTGCTTAGCCCAGTGGTTGGCTACAAGCATCCGCCTCTGTATTTCTCAGGCTTTGCAGAGCCTCTCAGGAGACAGCTATATCAGGCTTCTGTCAGCAAGCACTTCTTGACATCCACAATAGTGTCTGGGTTTGTTGTTTGTATATGGGATGGATCTCCAGGTGGGGCAGTCTTTTCTTCAGTCTCTGCTCCACACTTTTGTTTTTGTATTGCCTCCCATGAATATTTTCCCCCTTCTAAGAAGGACTAAAGCATCCATACTTTGGTCTCCTTCTTCTTGAACTTTATGTGGTCTGTGAATTGTATCTTGGGTGTTCTGAGCTTTTGGGCTAATATCCACTTATCAGTGAGTGTATACCTTGTGTATTCTTTTGTGACTGGGTTACCTCACTCAGGATGATCTTTTCTAGTTCCATCCATTTGCCTAAGAATTTCATGAATTTGTTGTTTTTAATAGCTGAGTAGTACTCCATTGTGTAAATGTACCACATTTTTTTGTATCCATTCCTCTGTTGAGGAACACCTAGATTCTTTCTAGCATCTGGCTATTATAAATAAGGTTGCTATGAATATAGTGGAGCATATTTCCTTGTTATATATTGGAGAATCTTTTGGATACATGCCCAGGAGTGTTATAGCTGGATCCTCAGGTAGTACCTTGTCCAATTTTTCTTTCTTTCTTTTTTTATCATAAACAACAGTCATTTATTTCTCAGAGCTTGAACTTGGGTAATACAAGGTCACAGTGTAGGTAGACTGGGTATCTCGAGAGGGCCTTCTGTCTCTTTGGAGTTGATATCCTTCTCTTTTTTTTTTAATTAGATATTTTCTTTATTTACATGTAAATTTCTCCTTTCCCAGTTTCCCCTCCAAAAACCAACCAACCAAATAAACAAACAAAAACAACAAGAACAAACCCCTGTTGCCTCCCCACTCCCCATGCCTGCCACCCCACCCTCTCCCACTTATTGGCCCTGGCATTCCCCTACACTGGGGCATAGAACCTTCACAGGGCTGAGGGCCTCTCCTCCCATTGATGATCGAGTTTGCAATCCTCTACTATACACATGCTGCCAAAACAATCAGTCCCACCATGTATAGTCCTTGGTTGGTGGTTGAGTCCCTGGGAGCTCTGAGGGTACTAGTTATTTCATATTGTTGTTTGTCCTAAGGGGCTGCAAACCCTTCAGCTCCATAGATCCTTTCTCTAATTCCTTCATTAGAGACTGTGTACTCACTTCAATGGATGGCTATGAGCCTCTATATCTGTATTAGTCAGGTACTGTAAGAGCCTCTCGGGAGATAGCTATATTAGGCTGGCTTGTCCTTCCTTCCATCTCTGCTCCATATTAATCTCTGCAACTCCTTACATGGGTATTTGGTTCCCCCTTTTAAGAAGGAATGAAATGTCCACCTTTTGGTCTTCCTTCTTCTTCAGTTTCTTGTGGTTTGTGGGTTGTTCTTCTTGTATCCCAAGCTTCTGGGCTAATAACCACTTATCAGAGAGTGTATACCATGTGTGTTCATTTGTGATTGGGTTATCTCACTCAGGATGATATTCTTCAGATCCATCCATTTCCCTAAGAATTTCATAAATTCATTGTTTTTAATAGCTGAGTAGTACACCATTATATAAATGTACCACAATTTCTGTATCCATTCTTCTATTGAGGGACATCTGGGTTGTTTCCAGTTTCTGGCTATTATAAATAAGGCTGGAATGAACATGGTGGAGCATGTGTCCTTATTACATGTTGGAGCATCTTTTGGGTATATGCCCAGGAGTGGTATAGCTGGGTGCTCAGGTAGAATACTATTTCCAATTTCCGGAGGAACCACCAAACTGATTTCCGGAGTAGTTGCATCAGTTTGCAATCCCACCAGCAATGAAGTAGTGATCCTCTTTCTCCAGAACCTCTCCAGCATCTGCTGTCACCTGAGTCTATCCTAGCCAATCTGATTGGTGTGAGGTGGAATCTCAGAGTTGTTTTGATTTGCATTTCCCTGATGACTAAGGATGTTGAACATTTCTTTAGGTGCTTCTCAGCTATTTGGTATTCCTCAGTTGAGAATTCTTTGTTTAGCTCTGTACCCCATTTTTAATAGGGTTATTTGGTTCTCTGGAGTCTAACTTCTTGAGTTCTTTGTATACATTGGATATTAGCCCTCTATCAAATATAGGGTTGGTAAAAATCTTTTCCCAATCTATTGATTGCCATTTTTTCCTATTGACAATATCTTTTGCCTTACAGAAGCTTTGCAACTTTATGAGGTCCCATTTGTCAATTCTTGATCTTAGAGCAGAAGCTATTGGCATTCTGTTCAGTAAACTTTCCCCTGTGCCTATTTGCTCAAGGTTCTTCCCCACTTTCTTTTCTATTAGTTTCAATGTATCTGGTTTGATGTGGAGGTCCCTGATCCACTTGGACTTGAGCTTTGTACAAGGAGAAAGGCATGGATCGATTTGCATTTTTCTACATGTTAACCTCCAGTTGAGCCAGCACCATCTGTTGAAAATGCTGTCTTTTTTCCACTGTATGGTTTTAGCTCTTTTGTCAAAGATCAAGTGATGATAGGTTCGTGGGTTCATTTCTGGATCTTCAATTATGTTCCACTGATCTACCTGCCTGTCACTGTAACAATACCATGCAGTTTTCCTTGTCCAATTTTCTAAGGAACCGACAGACTGATTTCCAGAGTGGTTGTACCAGCTTGCAATCCCACCAACAATGACGGAGTGTTCCTCTTTCTCCACCACCTCTCCAGCATCTTCTGTGACCTGAGGTTTTGATCTTAGCCATTCTGACAGGTGTGAGGTGGAATCTCAGGGTTGTTTTGATTTGTATTTCTCTGATGACTAAAGATGTTAAACATTTCTTTAGGTGCTTTTCAGCCATTTGGTATTCCTCAGTTGAGAATTCTTTGTTTAGCTCTGTGCCACATTTAATAGGGTTATTTTGTTCTCTAGAGTCTAGCTTCTTGGGTTCTTTGTATTTATTGGATATTAGCCCTCTATCAGATGTAGAGTTGGTAAAGATCTTTTCCCAATCTATTGATTGCCATTTTTTCCTATTGACAGTGTCCTTTGCCTTACAGAAGCTTTGCAACTTTATGAGGTCCCATTGTTGATTCTTGATCTTAGAGCATAAGCCATTGGTGTTCTGTTCAGGAAATTTTCCTCTGTGTCCATGTGTTCGAGGCTCTTCCCCACTTTCTCTCCTATTAGTTTCAGTATATCTAGTTTAATGTGGAGATCCTTGATCTACTGAACTTGAGCTTTGTACAAGGAGATAAGAATGAATCAATTTGCATTCTTCTACATGCTGACCTCCAGTTGAATCAGCACCATTTGTTAAAATTGCTATCTGTTTTCCACTGGATGGTTTTAGCTCCTTTGTCAAAGATCATAGGTGACCATAGGTGTGTGAGTTCATTTCTGGGTCTTCAATTCTGTCCCATTGATCTACCTGCCTGTCGCTGTACCAATACCATGCAGTTTTTATCACTATTGCTCTGTAATACAGCTTGAGGTCAGGGATAGTGATTCCTCCAGAAGTTCTTTTATTGTTGTGAATAGTTTATGCTATCCTGGGATTTTTGTTATTCCAAATAAATTTGAAAATTGCTCTTTCTAACTCTATGAAGAATTGAGTTGGAATTTTGATGAGGATGCAACTTTCTCTTAATTCGTGACTTCTTTCTTTGTCAAACTGGAAGATCAAAGGGTTCATTGGAAGGCTGGAATATTTAAACTAGAAAGCCCAAAACTTGAACTTTTCCAGGCTAGGAAGTCTTAGAAAATAGAAAACTCTGTGGCCTAAGGTTGTAGATCCAACAAATTGGAAAAATCATAATGTAATATTTAAGAATTGTTGTATTAAAATAAGTAGTTTATACCTACTGTTTAGCTAATCCTAGCATATATCTAGTTGTTGAGAAGAGTATAGTACACTTCTTTTCTTTTCTTATCAGCATGTTTATTACATTTTAAGTGATTAACAAGATATACTTACTTTTTAATTAAAGCTGGAGAGATGGATCAAAGATTAAAAGTGTACATTACTCCTGTAGACAAACTAGGTTTGAATCCAGAATAGCTTGTAACTGCCTGGAACTTCAGCTCCAGGGAGATGGTTCACTGGTTACAAGTACTTACTACTACTCTTTCAGAAGACTCAGTTTGACTTCTTAGCACCCCTGTTAGGCAACTCACTGCTATTTACAGTTGCAACTGCAGGGAATCTGACACCTTCTCTGTCTTCCACAGGTAATTTCTGGCCTCTATAGACACCTGTATCAATGTGGCATACACTCACACAAAACCATATATATACATGAATAAAGAATAGAAAAATAGTCCTTTAAAAATAAGCAAATCTAGAATCCCATTGTTATTTAGTTATGGGAAATAAGATAAGAAGACAAATTCTTGTGGTGAAAGAATAATTAGTCGATATCTTCATTATATAATACAATATTCAGTATTATGCCTGATTTCCACTATTGCCTAAATTCAGTATCATATTTCAAATGAGATACCTGTCCCAATTATTTGACTAACCATGTGATGTGAGACTTATTTTACATTTAAACATTACTTATGAGTCCATATATTGCTAGGGATAGATTACAGTACCGGGGACCTCGTTAGATCATTTCTTTTAGTATGTATATAAGCAATTAGTAGGTGTGTAGGCAAGGCTATAAATTCTTTAGTTTATCCTCTGCAACTGGTTTTGGATAACTTTCTTTCTTCTTTTCATTGATGATGAGACACCCAGGAAGCACCCTAAGTAGTTGTTACTGCACTTCAGATAGTTTAAAAGTTATATCTGCCCCTGGCTCAGCTTCTCACTCTGATGGAAAATGAGGGTCCACTCCAGCCTCTCCCTGCCTAGTGATGACAAGCAAGTCCACTCCAGGCTCCCTAAGGATTTTCCACAAAGCGCACAGTGCCTTGGAAAATTACTGTGGATGCAAAATACCACCATTAAAAGAGCTATTTTAAACTAAATTGATTCTTTGTTCTTTAGCCAATTGGCTAATCCTCCTCTTGAGGCATGCTTCCATTAAGGAAATCTTAAAAACACAGCTTATGGACTTCAGACTCAGAGGAGGCTAGGGAGATGCTGACATAGACATTAAATAGGATCCAGCCAAGAGGGCAGCTGCATTCTGATGAGCTATTTGAGGATTCCTCAAAATCTATCATCTTCTGTGTCATGTCAAGAGAAGCAGGAAAAAAGAGCCAAAGAAAATTGGGAGAGCTGGTCTAGGTCTAGTCATTGATGAGATGTCAAATACAAACAGTCTGTCTCTTGCAAGCTGTATGCTGAATGCCACCATGGCCCTTGTCCCTGGGGGCTCTAATATAGCTCCAGCTTATGTTACACTCATAGGAGAACTCTCTGATCCAAGTCTCTATCTGTACAATATAGTTCTAAGAAGATTTTTTAGGAATGGAGAGCAAACTCACTAAGCATTCTACTGGATTCCAATAAGGAAAGAAAGCAAAAGTGGAATAGGCAGAAGGAAACACATAGATTAAAAAGAACAGGAACCTGGGAGGACATGCATGGCCTCATTCCCCCTCTCTAAAACATAACATTGTGGAAAATGTTTCTTTTTTCAGCTTTAACTTTTATTATTTAATTTTCTATGAAATCATAAACCTCTGGCTCACTCATCAAACTATTGCTGAATAATTGCTTCATGTGAAGCACAAAGAACTCCTTCCAGAAAAGTCAGCTGACAAAACCCTGCTGAGCAGAGCTCAAGGAGGAGTAAAGATGCTCACATCCCATCCCACCCTCCAACATACCAGTGTCAGAGTCAGAAAGGACCCTTCCAGCAGAACACAGAGGTTAAACCAGTGGGGGTTCCCACTCTAGGGTGAACAGTTTTAAAATAAGTTTTAAACACAGCCACCTTAAGATTGACTGAGTTGGGGGATTGCACAGGGAAAATAGCAAGGTGAGTTTGTGACTATCAGACTCTCTAATTAAAAAGTGCCATCCATAGATAGAATAAAAAATTCAGAGGCTTCTCGGGGATGTCAACTGACTCATAGGAGACTTAAATGAATCATTGAAAAAAAAAAGTTCTTTAATCTCCTATATAACAGGTCTCTGAAAAATTAATGTTGGAATCATAATTTCACTTTTTAAAAGCCCAGCAATTGTTCTACTCAATACAAGTGCTTGTCATTGACAGCAGTGGCCTTATTGAGTCCTGTCCCCATCCACAAGATGGTCAAGGATCTAAGCTCTATTATATACTTTTAATAAAGAACTTCTAGAAATGTATAAATGGAATTATCTTCCATGTAAAATAATGAGATTTTTAATAAGTCTTCATTTGGAAGAAAAATAAATAATCAAAAATCTTAAAATCACTTGTCTTCAATGTATGTGCAAGGTTTGGTGTACAAAAATTCGGTGTCCTCAGAAGAACACCAAATCCATTGCCTTTGGGAGTTATAACTGGCCTAAGTTAATCAGGATTCCCCAAGGGGAACTGCTCCTCTTGGTCTGAGTCTCATTGAAGATGAGACTAAGCCTACCCTCTGATGCCATCTGATGTTGTTCTTACAAAATGTATAGTGGGGGCAGGTCAGTGGCATTCGACAGAGGCTGTCAGCAGTCAGGTGACCACATACGTCTATCTGTAAATCATTCTCAGTATTTTACACTTTAAAATCTCCTTTTGCTATGCTTATTGTGGCCATGATCACTTATCAATGTTTCTTTGCTAAAAGAAGTTTAAGGTGTTCTTATAAGGCTAACTAGCTTTTAAGGTTCAAAACTTCTATCTGTGCTGAGGAAACCTTGGCTCTCTAGTAATCAGAGTTCTGTTTCAATTGTCATTAATTTCCAGTAACCCTTATGTTGACATTAGAAATCCCTGGACCAGTTTCCATCACATTGCACAGTGATGTGTTGGATGGAGTTTTTATGGCTAATCCTAACCGAGTAGATATTATCGCTTATACTGCATGATCGTATTACTTTATTGGGAATGAAGTGATAGCACTGTGCTGTGCTAAAGTATGAGAAATGACCAGGCATGTCTGTTCCCATATCTGTGCTTGATAATGTAGAGATATGTGGGTGAGATTGGTTATAGTGAGGGCATTCACACCTATAAATCAGCATATTTTGATTTTTGCTGTTATTGTTCTTTGCAAATTTCATGCATGTATATAATGAATTTTCATTCCACCATTACCCTTTCTCATATCACACTTCTCTCCCACTAAAACCCCCTTACCCAGCAAGGTCCCAACACTGTGATGATTTTTTTTGAACTACTAGGTTTTATTATGGTTTCTTGTATGAGCATGAATAGAGGGTTATATACATGAACATGGGCAATTTACCAGTAGCTATACCACTGAATGAAGTGATACTTTTCTCCTAGCAGCTTCTGGCCCATCAGTGAGAGGTGGTGGCATCATGATCTGCTCTTCTATACATGATAAAATGGTGATGGGTTCTATCTTTATGGGTCTTTCTCGGCCACTGCTGCAGGGAACGTACAAGCACAGTGACCATGTCATGACCAGAGAACAGTTTGACAACACTCCCCTCCAAACTCCAAATTCTCTTAATCAGAGCCATTCTCCACTCTGAAATTTTGTCAAGGACCAGTTGGTATGATTTATCAGCATCCTGACAGCCCAATAATTCACCTCTTCTACTAAGCATGGCAAGTGTCCATACACACATATACTCTTGGGCGTAGTCAAGAAGTATTTCTTTACTGATTAATAAAAGACTAATCTTAGACTTGTGAATGATAGGCATTGTCTTCTATCCTAAGAAAAGACTGAAATTCTACTTATAATTCTCATTTTTATTGTACTATTTCTAAGACAAATTGACTCCTTGAACTCATACATAAGTTCAAATGAGGAATTAAATCAGGAACCCTTGAGCAACTTATTATAAATTGTTAAAACATCCATTTGTCAAGCCATTAAGGTTTTCAGAATAATAATGACTCCTGGGTTGTTCATGTTAGTGTGCAAAGCATGTCTACAAGCATGTTCCTGAAGCCTAGCCTCCAGTAAGTATTTAGTATCAGCTGTATCAATTGCTTCATATTCTAACTCCTCAGTCACATTTTTAAGTGAAAGTTGCTATTCTATACTTTGGATTAGTTTCTTTCCATGTGATTGCAATAAATGCCCACTATTAGCAATTACACAGATCTGGAATTGACAAAACACAAATTTGCAGTTGATGAATCTTTCATCCAGCATCATCTGGTTATTGCCCTGTTAAATCTCCAGGAATAACAAAATGCAAACTTATCTATACTAAATTACACAGATCTTAGCCCTTTCTTGGCAAACACGTTTTGCCAAGCATTATCTCCTTGACTCTTTTCTTCTTTTTATGGTAAACAATCGTAGAATAAAAATCAAGATCCCTAAGTGCCGCAGGCTGCCCGATCTGGGCCTCCCTCAACCCGAGAGAGAAATGGGGTCCTAGTCAGGTCGATGAGGTGTAGTCGAAGAAATGATGGCAGAGACGACACATGGAAGTACAGGATCTGAATGTATTTCTTAAAAATGGCATCAGACTTTTATAGTCATTGCAAAAGAGAAATGATAAATCTAGCAGCTCAGCAGTTAAGGTACATCTGAGGCTACCTGAAACACACTGGGTCTAAAGCAGTCACCTGTTCTGGATAGGCGCTACATCCCCCGGGCCCAAGTGCTCTGGGCCTGGGGCACTGCGGACTGCATGTATCTAAGTTCTAGTTCATTTAAGTTCCAGTTCTGTGCGAGTCCAAGTCTGAGTTCAAGAGATAGTCCAAATCCAAGAGAGAACACAAAGTGAGAAGCAGGCTTATTTGGTATACAGGAAACAGGGCAAATGACAAGAGTCACATAGGTGGGTGGGGGTCAAAAGGATCAGAGAGCAAGACTGAAGTCACAAAGGCAAGTGACCAATACACAAGGTTGGTAGGTTCAGGTAGCCAGGTGTGAAGCAGTTGAGCCCTCCCTGCTGGGGCTATTTTGGTATTCCTATACTAATTCTCTGCTTCTGCTGGAGGCAAGAGTAGGAGAATCCGATCTAGCATTTCCTACTAATTCTCTGGGTCTCGCTGGCTGGAGGCACGCACCTGGAAGTTCTGACCTAACAGTTCTAGCTAATGTCCTTGAGTTTCTAGTATGTAAAACAGTACTGACTATTGTGGGGCTGCCCTAAGGAATGAGGAATGAGCTAGACCTCTGTTGCTAATTCTGAGGACAAAAACCTGTCTGACAGGCAGATTCCTTGAGAGAAATTCCAAGGACATCTTGGAATTAAATTAGGATATATTGGAAACATCATGCTGGCCAGGAAACAATGCCCAATCTTAGCCATTAACGAATCATTTCTTGGGGTACCTTTATGCCTAAATATGAGGGCGTGTTGATGATCTGGAACACGTCTGAGTTAGGAGATGCCAGCCACTGAATACCCAGGAGGCACAAGCTCCCTTTTGGGGCCATAACGCCTCTTGTCCTTGATCAGGCTTTTATGCCCGATACTGCAGACGTGACTGGAGTAGACAAGTGTGCATGGCATTTCCCCCTTTTTTATTATTTTTTAAACGAAGTTCTAGAAGGTCTCTCCTCATCGTGGTTAGGGATCTGAAATGTCAATTAATAATAGCAAGCAAGATCATATACTGAACCCAGTCTAAGGGATTTATTGTGCTTAGATTATTTTTTAAATAGCTGGCCAATTCAATATTCCAAGTATCCAAATGACTTTTGTTAATATCTGAAATGTTTGCCTTTACTTGTCCCTTATCATGAGGAATATCTGTATCTTTTTACACTTCCTGCAAATGGGCCTTAGTTTACTGAAATGATGCATGACACTTAGTAGCTAGCCTAATTTACAAACAACATAGCATAGGGGCAAGAGACACACAAAAAAAATTCATATTAGCAGCAATAAGTCCAAACAAATTTGGCTGAATAGCAGCAGCGTTAGCAGTTGTTAGTGGTTCTGGTCGTTGTAGTCTGTGGTGAGTGTCTGCTTTTTCTCCCTCCTCTTCTCAGCGAGTCTTTGTGAGCAGGAGAGGCAGGGCTGGTTGGATCAGTCTTTTGGGGATTTGGATTGGGGATTCTGCATTCTGTGAAAAGACCATAAATACCCCTCTTCTCGAGGTGATTAAAACATCTGGGCCTTCTCTAGGCTCCAGTTAAAAGGTTATTCCACTTCACCTAGGCATAATTATGCCGAGTTGTAGGGTGCCATACTTGGCATCCAAATTTAAATTTTTTTAAAAAAATAAGACATGATTTAAATGATGTGCACAGAGATACAACTCTCCCTTATCTGCTTTTAAACAGAGTGCAATGTGCAATTAGGAAACCTCACTCATACGGACAATATTAAATTGTTAGCAAAACATCTCAAATGCCTGACTATAATAGTCAGTTTCATTATCTGTTCCAATCTATTTAGGAATATCAAACATAGAAAATTAATGTAGGCAATGACTACATTTTTTGTTGCTTTCCTCTTAAGACAATTGTAACTTAGAAAGCTTGAAAAGGTATCAATAGTTACATGTGCATAATTAGAAATATTCTTTAGAAATAACAAATTATCATCACAAGCCATTACTATTATGATGATGCAAAGAATCAGATGGCCAATTGTTTTTTGTGTAAAGTCTATAATTTTGGGATACAAATCTGCTGTAGCATTGCCTTAAGGGTCTTGTCCAGGCAGTTTAAGATATCTAAAGATAGTTTTCTAAAGGAACAGTACTTTCGCTTAACTTTAGTTGTATAAGAAAGAAAGAAAGAAAGAAAGAAAGAAAGAAAGAAAGAAAGAAAGAAAGAAAGAAAGAAAGAAAGAAAGAGAGAAAGAGAAAGAAGAAAAGAAAGGAAGGAAGGAAAAAAGGAAGAAAAGAGAAAGAAGAAAATAGCATTCTCATTTCTTGTTATTCTGAATTATTTTGCTCTTGAGAACATCTCAGCTTCAATAGGTTCCTCTGTACTCCATTAAATGGAATGGAATCCAATCACCTACTTTAACAAATTATTTCAATCCTAGTAGAAGCTAAGCACACAGATATTACAGGTATAAAATTTCTCATCACACAAGAGGGCTTGGGTTTTGATGCATTTCAGATTTTGGATTTTAAGATTAGAGCTAAAGTCTATGTAAATATTCCAAAATTTGAAAAACTCTAAAACAGGGAATACTTCTGATCCCAAAAATTTTGGATGCATGATATTATATCCAAGTTTTATATTACAGTTCTGGAAACATGTAATTTTTCTAATATACCTAAAATGAAGGTATTTATGGAATTATATTCTTCTAGAACCTCTTGGGCTGGGATCCTTATTACATTTTTAAATTTATCACTGAATTTCTCTCTCTTCTCTCTCTCTCAATCTCTATCATATATACATATATATGAAATCTTTCTCTCTCTCCCCTTCCTCATATTCCATTTTAAATGCCTTAATAATTACATTGGTTACACTATATAATCTAGAATAATTTCTCCAACTCAAAATCCTCAGCTGTTTGCTATGTCCAAGTTTTTGATGTCTTGTACTATAAGAGGGTCAGAACTTCCAAAATGATAAGAATATGAATCTAGAAATATCATAGCTAGAGTCTTGTGGTAAAAATGAGTTAGTGGAACTATTGCCTGCTGTACTGTAAATGAAAGACAGTGGATTTGTTCCTCTAAGGAGACTTCCAGGCTGCGTAGCATGTGCCGGTGGCTGTCTTGCCACTTAAGGAAGTGGGAGAGTCACTTCAAAGAAAAAGGTTAAATTTGTAAGTGGAACTTCAAGGAAATATTTTTTTTTTAATTCCATGCTTTTACCTTTTTATTCTTATGTGTTAGGTTGAAATATAAAACTATTTGAAATCTTCAATCTCTTTAGTCAGTAAAAGATTTTAAAAATAAGAAGTAGCCTTAGGATCGAGATCAAATCAATGGTTTATCCATGAGACCCTTTGTTAAGACTTCAGAAAGACTCAACAGCACACCTAGTTAGAGCCTCCCAACTAGACGAAAGAGTTACTTAAAAATCTTCAAGCCAGTGTTCTACAGCACCTGCACACAGCCCAAAATAGACAGAGGTCTGTCTCTAAAGGAATTACGGAATGACTTTCGGGGCACAAAGTGAACCCAGACAAATTTATAAAATTCCCACTGAGTAAAATATATAAAGTTTTGTACCATCCTGAACTATGTGAAGAAAAGAAAGTTTAGGTGAAAAGAGGTGCTGAACCCCCAACTTTCTACAATCAGGAAACAGGTGGAGAAGAGAAGTAGAGTGGAAAAGCAAGCCATTAACTCTGTGCAGGGGAAGGGCAGAGGGAGAACTAAGGGACACAGGGAATAATGAAAATAGTCCTAGCCAAGAGACATTCTTCCCTCCGGAATGAAAAGCCACAGTAACATCATCCTGTGTATTTCAGAATTTTTATGGACCCATAATTGTCATGTGCCTTCTTTACAATAGCAGGGGTTATAATATTAACCTAAATTTACCTTCCTTTTCATCAGTGTCTGCTAGGAGGCATTGGATACCTACCATTTTAGCTTAGAGGTCTCAACATCAAGACAAACTACAAGAGTCTCCATCTATACTTACATGTGATTCATATCATAGAATCCATAAACATCAAACAAAGTTAAGCAAAACATTGCATATTATATACATAAGCACATGTGCATGGAGACAGTAGACATTTGCAAGGTTTTAAATAACTTAAAATGCACTGTATCTATATCCCCATAACTACACTTGCTGAGTCTTCTGCCATACTGACTCTGAGATTGGATTTCTTTTACTAACGAGACATCATTCAAACACAAGTGTGTTTTACTTGGACAATTTTGACAAACATCTATTCATCCAGATAACACACACACACACACACACACACACACACACACACACACAAAGAACCATCACTCAATTTTAATTTTATTAACCAGTGACTTAAGTGGAGATTTTTTAACAATGGTATGGATGAGTAAGTAATCCAAAAACAGCTTCATCACCAAAAATCCCACACCCTAGCATGGGTAACAACTCAAAATTTTTTGTGTGTCCCTAGAGCTCCCAATCATATATGTAGCCAAATCTATCAAAAAGATTCTCACTGCCCCTACAATTTTATTTTAAAACTTTGGCAAATTTCCTTGGGGTGTTTCAGGAGTTTCCTTGGCCATGCTTTTCAGTACCTTCCTGAGTTATACGAGCTTTCTTCCTTTGGAAGAGAATTTTTCAATTCAGAGGAAATGTCTAGTTGCACAATTGCACAACATTCCAACCTTCCTCTGACTCTTACAATTTTTTTCTGCTCCTGCTTCTGAAGTCTTGTGGGGAATGACTTAGATGCCTGTATACTTTCCTCCTGGGCTTCTGTCAGTCACAGATTTTTGCCATTTCATCATTTTACATGTTAATTTCTTGTGGAACAGCCACATCAGTAGGAAAGCAGTTGGTTGAACCTGTACCACCCATGCCACTATTACAGTAATATAAACCATCTCCTGCCGTATAGGTACAATAGTGTGTCAGTTCCATAGACAAATATGACTGTTGGTGACAGTTCTCTCCCAACAGCATGCATGGTGCCTTTCAGAACTATGAAAGCTAAAGAATAGAAAGAAAGCCTTCAGGTCCTTCACAGACTTTATTTCTCCACGAATGTGGTGTCTTCATTCAGCAAGAAGGATTTTCCTCTGATGGTGTAAACAAGACTTGTAGAAACAGCTGTTGGGGGATGCTACAGGGTTCACCCTAGTCAACAACTCTTAGGAAGGTTACTCACTCTGGGACTGACCCAACAACCTTTTGACTCATGGGAATGCTTTTTCCTATTCATGTTATTAAATTCTTTAACTGTTGTCTTGTTATTACTGCTCTTTTAGATGCTTTTTAAAATCTGTGAAATACTCAGATACCCACAGACAAATAGTGGATGGAGCTTGGAGACTCTTATGAAAGAATAAGAGGAAGGATTGGTAGCCCAAAGAGGATAGGGACTCCAGAGGAAGATCAACTAGCCTGGGCCCTTGGGACTCTCAAAGACTGCACCAACCAAACAACATACATGGTCAGGGTCTCCATGCTCATATGTAGCAGATGTGCAGCTTGACTTTCATGTGGGTCCTGAACAACTGGAGCGGGGCTATCTGAAAAGATGTCACCTGTACTTGGAATATATTCTTCTAACTGGGCTGCCTTGTCTGGCCTTGGTAGGAAAGGAAGTGCATAGCTTCAAAGAGACTTGAAGTGCCACAGGGTTGAGGGATACTGGGGTTGGGGGGGCACCCATTCAGAAGTGAGGGGGGAGGCATGGGAAAGGATTGTGAGAAAGGATGACCAGGAAGAAGGGGGCAGTAAGTGGGATGTGAAATGAATAAATAAAAAATACATATAAACTTAAGGGTTTCTATTGTTTTATTTTTGAGATTATAATACAATCTGATAATTCCCCCCTTCTTTTACTTCTCTCCAAATTCTTCCATATACCCCTCCTTGCTC